>JBBPCY010113742.1:0-18557 GCA_037974405.1 Brachyalestes nurse | reverse complement strand
TCCATGACCACTGCATTTCTCCAGGGCTACGGCATTTCTCCAGGACCACGGCATTTCTCCAGGACCACTGCATTTCTCCAGGACCACTGCATTTCTCCAGGACCACTGCATTTCTCCAGGACCACTGCATTTCTCCAGGACCACACTGTTCCTGCAGCACCACAACGTTCACATTACCTCCAATACAGTATATTTCCATTACTTATTGGTTTTTCACCTTTGACAGCAATTATTTGGACATTTTTTTACTACTTGTTAGCTACATTAGCCTCCAGTGCTAAAACTAAATAAGCAGACCAATCAAGTCTTGACTGATCGACTATATGTAGTGTTGTTTGTTGGTGGCGGGTAAAATGTTTTTTTTGTCAAACTCCCAC
The DNA here is from genome assembly GCA_037974405.1 of Brachyalestes nurse. Lineage (NCBI taxonomy): Eukaryota > Metazoa > Chordata > Actinopteri > Characiformes > Alestidae > Brachyalestes > Brachyalestes nurse. The sequence continues at coordinate 18,180 of JBBPCY010113742.1, read as the reverse complement.
TTTAACCTGTGCATTGAATGTAATAACAGTGACTGTGTGTTTCAGGTATTTGACCCTGGTGGAGTCGCTGCCCACGTATGGAGTCCACTATTATGAAGTGAAGGTAATTGATAATGATGGCGTCTGAATGAATGATCGATATCATAATCAGTCTCTCAGGAGGAGGAGACCGTTCAGGTGACTCTGTCATGAACAAACACACTGAGATCAATAAGAGGCCTGAGAGTGAACAGATAACCTTCAAGATAATTACGACTTTCCTCCAGTCAGATTCGGCATCCTTTCTAATGACTGCTTTCATTTCTTAGACGTTTGGTCAAGATGGTCTTCAGAACTGTAATTAAGTGTTTAAGTATCATCATTGTGGTAAGAACACCTCAGGTCCACAGTTAGCCATAACATTAAAACCTGTAATGTTGTTGGTCCTCCTCCTTCCACCAAAACAACTTGACTTTCACTTCTTCTTTAATGTTATGGTTGATCGCTGAATAATGTACAGTGTATTAATGAAACTGATGAAAATAACAAATATGAAAAGATATGACTTTTTCAACAATAGAGAACCTATTTGGTTTCAGAAAAATGTGCCATACTGAAAAGGCTACATAACATAAAGAATGAAGTTCTAATAGAATTATGATTCAAAATGGAGTTCTGTCCACTAAGCTTTCTAAACTGAAAAAGCGGCGATTAAATCTGTAGATGTTTTTTGGAGAGAAAAAGTGTCGGTCCCTTAAGACCACAGTAACACAGTCGTCTGTGTTTCTGTATGTTTGGTCAGTTTTTAGCTTTGCAGAATATGATGTAGTTCTGTTTTCCTCCAGGATAAGCAAGGCATCCCTTGGTGGCTGGGAATCAGCTATAAAGGAATCGGCCAGTATGACATTCAGGACAAAGTAAAACCAAGAAGGGTATGTTACAATGCTACGGCACTAAAACTCTACAACATTATGGCACTACAACACTACAGCACAGCAACATTACAACACTACAGCACTGCAACATTACACTACAGTACTGCAACATTACACTACAGTACTGCAACATTACACTACAGCACTGCAACATTACAACACTACAGCACTGCAACATTACAACACTACAGCACTGCAACATTACACTACAGTACTGCAACATTACAACACTACAGCACTGCAACATTACAACACTACAGTACTGCAACATTACAACACTACAGCACTGCAACATTACAACACTACAGCACTGCAACATTACAACACTACAGTACTGCAACATTACAACGCTACAGCACTGCAACACTACAACACTACAGCACTGCAACATTACAACACTACAGCACTGCAACAATAAAACACTACAGCACTGCAACACTACAGAACTGCAACATTACAATACTACAGTGCTAGAACTCTACAGCATTATAAGACCGCAGAGTCTACAGAATACAACATTGTAATGCTACAATGCTACAACATTAGAGTAAAAAAGGACTTCAGTATCACAGCATTACAGAAGTAAAGAGAGTCAGAGAAAGAAAAAGAGAGAGGGGAGAGATAGGGAATGTGTCTATACTTGCAGTGATTGGAATGCATGTATTAATATTGCATGCATACATAGCAATGATGCAATAAGAGAGAGAGAGAAGGAAAAGATTGAGAAAGAGGTGAAACAGAGAAAGAGAATTCTAAGTGAGAGAGAGAAGGAGGAATGAGAAAGAGAGAAGGAAAGGAGAGAAAAAGAGAAAAAGAAAGCAGAGAGAGAGAGAGAAACATGCGAGAGAAAAGAGAGAGTGGTTGAATCTGTGCTGTGAGGAATGTTTGTGGTATTTGCGTGATGTCTGAGAGGGACGGGGGTTCTTTAGTTATTCCCTAATCCTGAAGAGACAAGTTCAGAGCAGAAGTGAGACAGAGGAGACATCCCAGCTGAGCGAGGACAAACATTCTGTTTTCTTACGGCTGGTAAGGACCTTATTTGTTGACACCCATTAGTTCTAATTAGTGCAGCTTAGAAAACAAGCTAATTAGTTTATTTATGAATAATAATGATATGCGCCATTCAGCCGACATCATATTAAACCAAATGCACTTTTTTCAGATGTGAACAGAAATGGACACAAAATTAGGAAGAAAAGTGCAAGAATGTAATGCATGAAAAATGTTTGTTTATAGTATTTGTGCTTTTTTTAAGTCCTGATTAAATTAACCATGTTTAGAAACATTTTCCACTTAAATTTAACACAATTTGACCAAAAATAGCGGGCCCCCTAGAGACCATTCCACTCCTGAGATATTTTTAATAATATATTTCTTTTTAAAACTGATTGAAACTCAAGGCTGAACTGAGGGACCTACTGCATTTTATAATAGCTGTACTCCATGTACTGTATTCCATGTTTAAAAATAACAGTCGTACAGTGTCGGAAACCACATAAGCGAGTCTGTTACAGATTGCCCATGTCGATTGGTGGTAAAAGGCACATGAAGAAAAACTTGACGTGGACTAGGATCACCGTTTTAACGTTAACTGTACATTTTAAATACATTGTCCCTGTTCTGCTTAATTCCACAGACTATAAATTAATAAAAATAACCAATAAATCAATAAATAAACTGAAAACATGATGATGAAAATGAAAATGTGTTGATCATGACATGTATGTAACACAAGTCCAGTAAAATCATCAACACAAAATTTATCACTGGACATGACTACTACTGAGATCAATAACTGATCACTTTAGTAAAGCTAAATAACGCAGAGATCAATGACAGAGTTGGAAGTGTTCCAGTAACTCAAAAGAGCTCGGAGGAGTAGCAGCACCAGAGTTCAAAATAATAATAATAATAACAATAATAATATATGGGAGGGGGGCTGATTACACTTATTTATTCATCTAAAATGTAAGAATTATTTTGCCAAACTGTGGCTGTAAAGCTGGCCTGATGTGTCAGGTGTGTGTCAGGTGTGTGTCTGCTGTTTTTCTGCACTGGATAAATGTAGCCTGCAGTCCTGAAACTCTGACCACACTCCACTAAGACTCAGTGACTCACTCGTCTGGAGCTACAGAGCACCTGGAGACGTGAACATGCTCACGCTGTGTCTCCCCTGTGTGTGTGTGTGTGTGTGTGTGTGTGCAGCTGTTCCAGTGGAAGCAGTTGGAGAATCTGTATTTCCGTGAGAAGAAGTTTGCGGTGGAGGTAAACGACCCTCACAGGTCAGAATCAGATAACCCTTTTTTCTGCTTCTCTATTTTTTCCTCTATGTTACTGTGACAGATATATTACATTTACTTTTTTTGACATATCAAATTTATGTCTGTATGTATGTACTTGTTTGTTTGTTTATTTATGACATATTGAAGTAATTTTTTCATCCATATTGAACGTATTCATTTATTCTGGATGTACATATCCAGAATAAATAGATTGACTGGCATCCATTATTTGTTTGATGAACTAATTGCACAAAATCTGTCTATTTATTTATTTATTTATTTATTGAGGGCATATCAGTTTTTTTTTACATACTGAATTGTTTTTGACATACTAATATTTTTACATAACAGATTTTATTTTTAAAATATGTATTTCTTTTTCTTTTTAACATATCAATTTTAGCAAGTTCACATTTTAGCAAGTTCTGTGGAGCAGATTGCCAGTGGACCAGAGCTGAGACCTGTTCACACAGAAAAAAAACAACTCACAAAGTGTTTCACAACATTTTTTATCTGAGCTCTATTTTAATCTGTGGTTCTGAGGTACTGAATGCTGGTTAGTTGTTATTCTGGCAACAGAAAGCTGATTGATTGAGCTGATTGTTCTGACTACAGCAGGGCTGAAACATTATATACTGTTTTTTGCGAGTAAATGAGTGTGTTTATATAAAAATGATCAATCAAGAGATTATATATGACATATATGAACCACTATTTTGGACTCTCAGGATCCTCCTCTAGTGTTCTGTCAAACCAAAACATACAACTCCATCAATTCATGGAAGTTACTGTGATTCACTATGTCTTTAGAGTTTGCTTTTTTTAAACACTGTTAGTTAATGTGTGTGTGTGTGTGTGTGTGTGTGTGTGTGTGTGTGTGTGTGTGTGTGTGTGTGTGTGTGTGTGTTTTTCCAGGCGAGCGGTCACTAAGCGTACATTTGGTCAGACGGGTTTGGTGATACACACCTGGTACGCCAGTCACTCTCTGATCAAAACCATCTGGGTCATGGCCATCAGCCAACACCAGTTTTACCTGGACCGCAAACAGAGCAAGGTGAGTTATATTGAATATCGGAATTAAAAGCCTTTTAGGCTGTAAATGTTTCAATTTATACATTTACTCCTCCCATACATACAGCCCATATATGGAAAAGGACCTTGTTTTCAGATGATAGTTTTTTGTGATGTCACAAAATCAACACATTTAAATATATCTCCTTATGCTGGCTATAGCAGTGTAGCCCCGCCCATCCATTCACCGACAACTTTAATGGTTAAAAATTACACTTTTGTTGGATTACATTGATAGACACTGTAACTCACCTGGAGTTGTGATTGGTCACCCTGACAGAAACACTGTGACTGGTTAGAATTTCTTTTGCATATTGCAGCTATTTGTGATATCAGTACTGTATCACTATACTGATTTGCAGATGATATATAGTGTAGCCCTGTTTATAAATAACTGTGTATGAGATGTGTAGTTATCGCCATGCTAATTGGTGGTGTATAGGTTTCCATTACTTGTTAGCTAACTTAGCCTCGTAGCTCCGGGGCTGAAACTAAAGAAGCAAACTTTTTTAGACACATTCCATTGACTACAGTACTGTGCCAAACTCTTGAGTCGACCCTTATCGCTTTATATTTTGCTTTGAATCACCTTGTTGGTGCAAAAATACTTCTTATTTTCTGTCTGCTAAACTGTCGTATCTTTGACATATTGATTAGATTTAATGAAATAAATGGGAACAAATGTTTCACTGTGACAGGCTGCAAAGTGCCTAATGGAGTTCCAACCACTCAGCATTCAGCATCACTAGTATACTAATCATGGCCTGATCATTTGGAATTACCTGTATCTGTTTCTTCACTGGTTCAGGATTTAATTTAGATGTTCTTTGTTCTGCTTGAATGATTCATGCATAGATCACTGTGTGTCTTACCAAACAAAAAACATTCCTCTGAAACTGGTCAGGTTCAGGGACTAGAATGAAAATGAGAATCTTTGAAAGTCCTTGAGGAAGCTTGAAGAACTGTTAATCGAGACTACTTTAAAAATACAAGAAAGTCTGCATCTTTGGAAACAAAATATGAACAAATGGGGGTTCAAACCTTTTGCAGAGTACTGTTCTTTCAAGGGGTGGTTTCTTGTCTGACTGAGGAAAATAAAAATTTTCGTTTAAATTTGAATTAAAATGAATGAAATGTAATCAGATTGTGGGACTCTGTTGCGAGTTGGAAGATCCGATAATTTCTCTTCTTCTTAACAGGCAAAAATCACAACGGCGAGAAGTCTGGGGGACATCGCCATGGACCTGACCGAGAATGGAGCGGCGAAAATGAGTAAACTGAACGTGGGGGTCAAAAACCAGCTCATCATGGCTAGCAACGGTAGCCTGGTCTCCACCGGTCAGTCCAAGACTCATATCTTATTTGCATTCTATTCCTATTCACATTTATTTATTTATTTATTTATTTAGCGACATATACATTTTCTTTTGACACATCAAATACATTTTTTTATATATCAAAATTTTCTTTTAGTTTTTTTATTAAATTTTTGACTAACATATAAACTATATATTTTATATTATATTTATATATATATATATATAATTTATATATTTATTCATTTTTTTACATATTAAATATATTATTTTTGACATACTGAATTTATATCAAATTTATTTACTTAAAAAATAGCATAAAATAAAAGTTGTAATAACATTTTGTTTGCTCCCTTGAACTGGATAAACCTTTTAGTTACAAAGAAAAAGGAACATTTTCTTACATAAATCTTTAGAGAGTAATCTCAATTATTTTTATTTATCCAACAGTTGGATGGAAACCAAGCCACAATGTGCTTCAACAAAGCATCAAAATGTACAGTTCACTCTGATGAATGTGTTCTGTGCCTGTTATACACCTGTTTAATCACTTAGGTTTTAACTCTGTGCAGGTTCTGCAGACTCCGAGATTAATGAGGAGCAGAAAAAAGAGAAACTTTCTGAGCTGAGGAAAAAAGAGAGAGACATTCAGGACGTCCTGAGCCAGAAGATGGCAGAGCTGAAGAAAATCTGTCTGAGGGAGGCGGTAAGAACCAGGAAGATGGAGGAGGAGCAAAAAATACCTGATTCAGAAATGTACATTTCTACCTGAATTCTACATGAAGTATATTATAACCACACACACATACACACACATATATATATACCTGACTATCCATATCATCATCACTTCTGCTGTCAGTTTCACCAGTTCTGCCACCCATGTTAGAGCGGAATGCTGTACCAACTTTTAAATTTAAGTTTTAAATTGTTCTTCATTTAATTTGTCTTTACATTGATCAAGGGGTGCCATTGACCTCCCTTCTTGGCAAGAGTTTTCTCGTTCGATGGCCTCGATATGCTCTTTGTTACCTTCATGTTTATTAAAAGCCGGATGGCTAAAATGTTTAGCCCCCCAATAGTACACAATTATTTTCCAACGTAATGATTATTTATCTTTTTTTGGCTTTCCTTATCTGAATATATATTGAAACCATAAAGCCCTTTCACAGTAGCAGTAATTTTATAGTATTTTATATTTATAGTATTTATAATTATAATTTACAATTACATGAATAAATATATTGGTGTCTTAGTTGTTAAAAAAAAAAAAATATATATATATATATATATATAGAGAGAGAGAGATAGATAGATATATAGATAGATAGATAGATAGATAGATAGATAGATAGATAGATAGATAGATAGATTATTTTTCATATTTGTTTATTGGAAAATAGAATAAAAGCTGTTATGTTTATGTTTATTGCTATGAGTGTGTTTAAACGCTAGTTATATTATTAATTGTAGTTTTATATTTTATAGTTTAATAACGTTGAAACTTTGCACACCCTTTAGTTTCCATCTGAAATATAAAAAATACTACATACTTATATACACTATACAGATGTACTATTTGTTTATTAAAATCCCTCAGGATTGAGCTGTTCCACTGCACCCTGGTGACGAGATGCTGAATGTTTCCTCTATATTTTCTCTTTCAGGAACTGACAGGCAAACTGCCGAAGGAGTACCCCATCACTGCTGGGGAGAAACCCCCCGGCTTCAGGAGGAGAGTCGGAACTGCTTTCAAACTGGATGAACTTTTCCCGTATAACGAGGTTCGTAGTTTACAGTCAGAGGCAGGATATTAGATGAACAATTAAAGTGACAGTTCGATCTAGAGCTGCCGGATATGGACAAAATATCAGTACTGTGATTGAGCTGCTACATATTGTGAATATGATTTCTGTCGATATTTTAAAGGCCCATATCATCACGTTTCTGGAATTAAAGAGGCTTGAAGTTTGTAAATGTTTCAAAATGTACATCCACTCCAAATCCCATGTGTGGGACTAATAAAAGGGTCTTATCTTATCATCCATACAGTCCATAAACAGAAATTGAGCTACAAAACAACCGTTTTTAAATCACATTTACATAAATCTCCTTTTACAGCCTTCAGCAGTTTAGCCCCTCCCACACATACTGAAGTTCTAAGGAGTGTTTCAGCCCAGTACTGCTGTTTAAATAAGCTGCAATACTGTAGAATCAATCAAAAAGAGACTATTTACATATATCAGTGTGTTTACACAAGGGATACACACGGGTAAACAAACTGGCCCTGTAAAAATGAACTATAATGGATAATGAAAAAATGAGAGCTTCTATAGGTTTAGCACCAGAGCCAAGGAGCTAATGTAACTAACAGATGAAAACTTATGCCCCACCAATTAGCATCACACCCTCTCCTCACATACAGAGAGGTTCAGTGATCTAATAGACTCACCAATTTGAATTCTCTGCTAAAACAGCGTGGAACTGTTAGCCTGTAGCTAAGCTAACACAGCTGATAAACTGTTATGACCTCATTCGATTATAACTGAGTCAATGGCAGATAAAGAATTACTCATTATCAAATACAAGTACCAAATACTAAATTCATGGTAGATACTGAATAATTCAAATTAGACACTGAATAATTCATAGTAGATACTAAATAATTTATGGCATATATGAAATCATTCATACTAGATACTGTGTAGTAGATTCATAGTAGATATTTTTAAAAAATCATGGCAGATTTCATAGTAGATACTGAATAATTCAGAGTAGATATTGAAGATTTCAGTAGATACTGAATAATTCATTGTAGATACTGAATTATTTATAGATACTACATTGGAATTGCTAAATGCGTATTAGCTGCTGAATAATAGATCATTACTAAATAATAAGCTTAGAGTTTTAGGAGGGATTAAGATTAACAACAATTTAGATCAGTGTGTAAAGTGGATGAGCATAATAATGTCCTGTCTGTCCAAAAGTTTTCGCACACTGTTTATAGTTAGTTCAGTGACTTTGTGAACATTCGTATGCAGTCAAATCCTCACAGCAATGTTCCAAGATTTGGTGTAAAGTCTTCCCAGAAGATTAGAGGCTGCCCCACTAATGGTTAATGGTGAGATCTTTACCTTTGTGTTCCGTTCCGGTAGGATCCATACCTGAGGAACCTGGAGAGCCGCTTCGCTCTGCAGCAGAAGATCGTGGAGGCGGCAAAAAAGCTGGCGACCGATTCGGACATCAGCAAGACGGTGAAGAAGAAGCGCAGGAGGAACTGTCTGGACGCCATGCAGAGACTGCAGGAGATTGAGGATGAGATGAACCGCTACCGAGTGAAGAAGGGAAAGAAACCCACCCAGAGGGCATCGCTCATCATTGCAGGTATAAAGGAGAACATGAGGAGCTGAATAAACATAAATAATAATTGTACCTCCCTCATTTCTTCATATTTTGCTTCCAAAGATCCAGTCGTTTTTGTAGTTTTAATGTAGTCTTGAACAGTTCTCCAGACGCCATGAATGACTTTCAAAGACTCAGATATACCACAAATACGACAGTTTGGCAGTGTTTTTTACCAACAAGGTCATTCAAAGCTAAATATGAACAAACATGGGGGGACCTAGACCTTTGCAAAGTACTGTATGATGTAGTATAGTTTGATCACATGTATCAAATAATAATTTAATAATATATATCATAATAAGCAAAATAAATAAGTGAAAGGAAACACCATCTCTTTTATCCTGTGCCCAATTCTAAAGTCTTGTTCAGATGAGTGATTGCTATACTGGGATTAAGTTGTTGCTCAGCAGTTACTCTGCTTGATCATTTAATAATTTGAGTAATTGCGTTTCTGTTTTTTAAGAACAGATTTCCAAACCATGACCATCATTGGATTAAAAAACGTATAGTCTGTAGTAACACATTATTCAGCCACAATAGCTCCAAATATTGGTTTTGATATTTGAGACATATCAGGTCTGTCTTTAGGAAGCTCATGTGTTCATTTCAGGCTTGACTCTGAACTTGTCTCTTCAGGTTTGGTAGATAGCTAAAGGCACACAGACCTAACCCTGCTTTCCTCCATTAAAAAAAAAACAACATTATCTTCTTTACCATCTCTCTCTCTTTGTCTCCGTCTCCCTCTTCCTCTCCCTCTCTCAGATGAACTGGCTCCCTCAGAATGCAGCTCCCTGTCTGACAGCCTAAATCTGGATGATGGTGAGTGGGAAGCCTAAACCCTACAGCGTAAAGTGAATCAGGTCGCCAAAATGAATTAGGTCCTCAAATCAACCTATGCTGGCTTAATCTGGTCTTGGAATTATGCAATGTAAAAAAAAAAAACATGTCCTCGAACTGAATCTGTTCCTCAAATCATACAGTGTTACCCGAATACACTGATCAAATACTAGGGGTGTAACGGTACAGAAAGGTCATAGTTCGGTTCACACTCTAGTTCTGACATCACGGTTCACAATACAGCGAAGTTAAGTAACAAAAAGTTCTAAAGAATGAGGCTTGGTTTGTTTCCATTTATTTAAAATAAACAGCAGTATATTAACCAGTAAAAACACACTCTTGCTTATATTGTCATGTATGTATGTGTAAGGCAGCAGAAGTGTTACGCCAGTAGGTGGCACTATTGCACCACACTACGACCCAGGTTTATGATTTACTGGCACTTACTTTACTGGTCCCTCTGTGATGCCGTAGGAGCCGCATTACTTCAATCACGTCTTCTCAGTCGTAGCGTGTATTCTCCGTACAACATCATGTACCGAACCTTGGCCCATGTACCGTGACGGTTCAGTACGAATACATGTACCGTTACAGCCCTATCAAATACATTGATCACTGTCTTGTTTGAAGGTGTTGTTTTCCTGTGTGTGTGTGTTTGTGTGTAGATGATGACGGAGGCCAGCGTCCGCGGTCTCGTTCTGTTCAGTGCTCGCCTTTACTCAGCGCCGCTCAGCCCAGCCTGGACTACGATCCAGACAGAAGATCTTCAGAGAGTGACACACACCACGACAGAGCACTCAGCAGGTGAGTCTCTTTGACAATACCATATGCTGCAACTTATCAATAAGTAAAAATATGAAAATGCTTACGTAATTCAATAAATGATTATATGTATATTCTATGTGATTATATGTAATTACAAACTGAATCAACATGTTCTGATCCTATTGTCAAAGGTCAAAAATGTCTTTCAGCAGAACAAGACTGACATAATGTGCTCTGGTTAACACGCTTGCTTGTATGTGTGTAGACTGGAGTATGACGTGCAAGGAGCTGGCCATTACTACAATCCTCGCGAGGTTTCCTCAGCTGGCAGCAGCCCTTATAAAACGGTTCCTCGGAGACAGGTGGAGAACCATGGCAACGGCCAGAGTCCCATGACCCGCAACGCATACAGCAGCAGCCAGCTGGGGTAAATAAATACATAACAATATGGGCAATGTTTCTAATCTCAGTTCAGAGGAACAGCAAGGTGAAAGTAACTGTTATCTGGCAGGGCAAGGCAGTCCTCCCTCTCCCCCATCAGTTAATATGACCGTCCTCTCTCTCTGGGTGGGTAGGGTATTCCTCCCTCTTCACCATCATTCAGTATAACTGTCCTCTCTTTCTCTATGGGTGGGTAAGTTGGTCCTCCCCTATCAATAAGTGTAACTGCCCTCCCCCACCGCTCAGCATAACTGTACTCTCTCTCTGGTTGGGTAAGGTGATCCACTCTCTCTCTCATCACTCAGTATGATAGCCAGTACAGGTGTCTCTCTTAGCTGGCCTATCAGAATTAGTGGTCATTGTTCTCCTCCAAGCGTGTTAAAGCTGTCCAGGGATATTGCAACTTAAATTGTGGGCAAATCCCAGAGGTTCATACTGAAAAAAATCTGTTATATTTCTCCAACAGTCCTGCAAGCCCTCTCCACAGTTTCCGTCACCGCAGCGGCAGCCTAGAGTCCCAGTCGCAGTCGCTCCTCCACTATCCAGGCTCGGACCGGGCCGTTTTCCCAGCATCGCCGACGCGCCGCAGCAACAGCAGTGAAATTCTGGATGACTGTTCGTCATACACCAGCCTGTCCAGCCCGTGCCCATCCACACCTCCGTACCGCACACTGGACACCCGGACACACGAGTACCGGCAAAACCGCAAGGTGGAAATCTATGGAAACACAGGCAGCATGCCCAATCTGGTGCCCAACAGCTACAGCGGTGCCTATAACTACCCCCCGCATGCCCACTATGGGCCCACTGCCTATTACGTCTCGGGATACCCCGCCTCTGACTACGAGCCATACACCAACGGTTCCTACATGTACGAAAGTGAACTGGAAGGGCACTACAACGTCAACCCATCATACAACGGCCACAGTTACCATGGGAACAGCCGCAATGGACATTACGGGATGGAAGGGATGGACGGTCTGTCTCAGAATCCCTATGCTACAGTGAGGCCGCCGCGGAGCCGGCAGGGGCCCCGGAATGAGCTGCTGGCTAAAAGCATGCAGAAAGCTCTGGTGGTAGAGCACCTCCGAGGGTGGTATAACCGCAACACGGGGAATCGTGAGCTCGGGGCCCGGGGCCTGTACGATTACGACAGGGGATCCCAGCACAGCCTCGGGTACCAAACGCTGCCCGCTCCATTCAGCAGGGCCAGCAGAGCCGACTCGTACTCATCAGGTAACGCTAACGCTTCATCCACTGCTGTACTACATGTGCTATGAATTATTCAGTACCTAGTAAGAAGCATTATGGATCAGCTATAAATTCTTCAGTATATACTGTATGTAATTTAGTAGATAGATACATAGATAAATAGATAGATAGATACTTGGTTGTCTTATAAATAACTGAATAACATCTGAAATTTGTCTTAGTGATCAAATTCATGATTACTACATACAGTTCTGATATCCATAAGGTTGGGAAAGAGGAGAAAGCGGAGAAGCTGATGAGAAGAGCAAAATAACTTCTGCCTTAAGTAGATTTTTTTCTTTTGCCCTTTATTGATTTAAGGTTTCGTTACCATCAAATTGAAAATGCAACCAAAAAGTAATTTTAATTAACGTTGGTTAACACTGATGATAAATCAGCGCATTAAACCAGAAATCAATTTAACCTCATGCTATCTGGGTTTATTTCTGATGAGAGAAAGAAAAGAGTGTTGTGAGCAGTAGAATATTCCTCTGGGTTGTTTGCTTTGGTGAATGTTGATGCGTGATTATGTGCTTAACCCCTCCTCTTTTCTCCTGCTGTAGTTTCCTCCACGGCGAGCGGGGGGGTGAGTTGTTACGCTCCCGCGGTGGCAGGCCTGGGGGACAGCGAGCTGGACGGGGACGAGGCACTGACCCCTCAGCCTGCCTGCCCTGGAGCTTACAGCGCCACCTACAGCCACAGCCCCACACACAGCAGGTCAGTGACAACACACACCGCTCAGCAAAAGCTTTATGAAAAAATATTCTGAAATATTATTTTGCAGAATTACAGTTTTTTTATGTATTACATTTGTATGTTAATCAAATAAATATACAAAATATACACAGGATTTACATCTCATCATTCAGCCTATAACAGTTTAGCACCGCCCATAATCCTCAGGTGTTTCGGCCCAATGCTGTCATGTGAATGAACTCTTAGGCCTCGTCCACACAGACGTCTGAATCAGGCGTTTTTCGGGGGTTCAGGGCGTCAGGTGAGCGCGGACTGTGCGCTGACCGTTTTTCTGCTCATTGGAGCAAAGCGAAGCATCCACACATAATGTAAAATTATTTGTAAAATTATTTGCAAAGAACGTTCGCTGTATTTCTAGTAAATATTAAGTGAGTAACATACAAATGTAGAAAATCTCAGTGTGCCAAAACGTTAGATTGATGGTGTATCTACTTATTCAACCTACAACAGTTTAGCCCCGCCCATTCGTGCTGAAGTTCTAGGGAGTGTTTCAGGCCCATGGTGCATTATAGGTCAGTCAGTCAGAATCACCTTCAAATGTCAGTCTTAGAGGTGTGGTAACAAAAACAGAGGGAGGCTAGAAATGGCGGTGATTGAACTGTAACTATTTATGGTACATAAAAAGAAAAATTTGGGTAATAAAAGCTAAAATGTAGGTTCTGTAATGTGACCCTGTGGTCTTTTTTTCAAGGTTCCCAGCTGAATGTGGTCCAGCTCGGCGCTCTGATTCTCTTTCGCACCCCGCAGACTCTGTGGAGGCGTTCAGCGCGATGGCCAGCTGCTCCGACTCTGATCACTAAACAAAGCACAAAAGGACAGGTGAGCCCTTTAAAGCCATCATTTATCATCACTCATTTAACGACGAGCTGGGGGTTCAGACCACATACTGTTACTGAGTGCAACAGAACTGCACTTTTAAGGGCTGTAAGGGCCTCATAATAGTTAGGCTCAGTTTTGGTATTATATTTTAGTCTGCTGTGTGTTTTGGTTTGTGTTTCTCACACAGTTTGAAGGTGACTCAACCGTCAACTCTCTCGCCCCATATATTGTAGAGCTGACTCAACCACAAAAATCATTTTTTTAGATGACCATTCCATCATTTAAAACTGTCAACCCCCAGGGATGGTTAGGACGTGCCACCTCTTACCAAGCCATTTATGGTTAAAGACAGCTAAAAACACATTTCGCCATGTTCACAGGCTAATTATTTTTCATTAAACCTCAATAAACATTGTCACTCTCTTTTTTATAGGCATGACGTCACAGTGCTCACAACACTCTTCGATATAGACTAATAATAAAAAATAATAATAATCATAATAAAAGAAGAATAGTGTGACTGCTTCCTCAATAAGTAACATACAGGGGAAATTAAAGCTTAAATTAGAAGTTTTTACCTTTAAGTTATGTGTTTTCAAACTTAAAAAAAATATTAAAAACAAATAAATCTACAATAAATGCTTTCAGTCACATTTACAGACCTTTTTACTGTATTTTACTGGTTTTATTATGCAGGACCAAAAACAATCAGAGGCACAACAGAAACTGCACCTGCTGAGGCTGATATCGGAGTCTTTACTGTGCCTTGGAAGCGGTCGGGGTTCGGTCAACGACTGACGGAACGACCCGGACCTCAGAGGTGGAACCGTGTCAGAACCAGAGGTTCCAAAGAGACGTAGTTTAAACACTGAACCGACTTCACTCTCTCACTGGACCCGGCCGAGACAGTGAGGGACCCTCGAGAATGTCTACATGTACAGTCCAGAGGCCTGCTAGAACACGTTACATCGCCTTTTTTAAGCCCCGTGTTTTAATCCCAGCACTTTTTTTATCATCATGAACTTCCATAGTTGGAGGGTCGATACCTACCTTCTCTCATTCTGACCAAAATTTGAATCAGAGGAAGAAAATTACAGTAAATAAAGTCATTGTTATTGAGGGGTTCCCAGGTGGTTTAAAAGCACTCTGATAAGATTAGAGCTGTTCTGTTGTAGACGAGGAGGTATTCTCTCTCCGAGTAAGAACTTATTTCTGTTTTTAAGCACAATTTTACTGTTACTGTACAGTAAAAGTGGACTCAATTATGTTAAATAGGGAGAATGTCATGTGGACTTAAAAGCAAAAGAGCATGCAAACAAAAGAAACCTCTAAAAGGAACAGTCCGGGGGGGGTCCAATTCACACCTTTTTCCACCGACCCCAGTTGTGATCAATCAATCAAGACGCATCTAGTGTCCAGATTCAGCTTCCTCAGTTCAGAACTACAGCTACAAGGCTCACGTCACTAACACTAGAAGTCAATAGTCACCCAAATCGTTTACCATAACACAGCCCCCAAGCTTCTCTGGACCATCAATCCACATCCAGCTCTTCATTAAGGTGGATCAGACTTGTGGTGGTGTTTTTGGACAATATGACTTACTGTGAGCTGTAAAAACAAACTGAACTTCAGTGAGGAGACGGAACACTGTTTTCACAAGCTGCCTCAGAAGCAGTCGGAGAAGCAGTGTCCTAAACCATGTCCACAGGTCTGATGAAGAGCTGGATGAGGTTTGAGGCTCCAGAGAAGTTTTGGGGACAAAAATATTTGGGGGAAAATCAACTTCTAGTGTTAGGCTCATTAGCCTCATTAACGAAGGAAGCAAAATTTAGACTCCATCTGTGGTCAGTGGATAATTATGTAAATTAGATCAATTTTTCAGAGGGAACTGTTTCTTTAACCCTTAGAAGTCTGGAGTGAATTGGGGTTTTTTTTGGGTTTTTTTTGGTGTACTGTTTTAATATTACATAATTGGTTTTTCAACACCTTTTTTTAAAACATCAAATTTAAAGAATTCTTTTTCTTCAAAATGAGACTTTCATCTCAGATAAAAGTTTTAGCACTGTCTGGTTATCAAAAGTGGCAACGGTGACTTCTAAGGGTTAAACTTTGCACAAAAGGGGAATAGAAAACTAAAAAAACTGTGAAAATTCCTCAAGTTTTAATTTTCATTTTAAAATGATTGAACCTATTAAATACTACAATATTGTTGAGTCTACATTCGCTCATAACACCGTTCGTCAGTTCCGTGCTGGAAAACATGGACTTTTATTTTTTGATCTGAATGTGTTGCTATGGTTACAGAACGTAGAAATTCCCAGTGTTGTTGCTGTGTGTTGTGTAGAAGCATGTGTTGTACAGCGCTGAGGTGTTTTTTATTGTGTAGGAGATCAGAATGTGAACCTATGTGTTTTCCATCAGTCAGACGTTGATATTCGTGTAGTTTTTATGTCCATCATTATTGAAACAAAAGAATTAACAAATAAAAAAGTCGCCCACCCCCCCTTCATGGTCCAACGGGGTGTACATAAAAAAAAGGGTGTGTCTTCTCATTTTATTTTAAAGTAATGGAATTATTTGTTTATTACTAGTTAATTTGGAGGTACAGAAAAAAATGCTTTTAAAAATTCTATTTCGATTATTTACAACAATTGAGCTAAACTTCCAGTTTGGGCTTTAGATGGTCAAAATCTGATCCAAAAATGAACCAGGTGCCTTTACAGACCTAATTTTGTCTCATGATTTTTGCACAGTACTGTACATGATATAACGGATTACATTTATTTACCCTTTTCACACGGCACATCGAGTTGCCTCAGGAACGCTGTGAAATATCTTTCACCCCAAACCATGCAAATATGACAGAACATAACATTCATTTTTTACCTGTAAGTGTGTAAACAATGCCTTCTGACAAAATTATATCTAGTCCAAAAGAAAAGCCAAAAGTTTATAGAATGTCTTGGCCTCCCCAGTCTCCAGACCTTTCTCTCATTGAGCTGCATGGACAAACTGGACACACAAGTTTCAAATGAGCGTCCACAAAATGAGAAGTTTGCAGCGTGAAATGGTGCTGGGAGGGTTCGGACACAAGTTATTTCCAAAATTGCTGAAAAGTATGTGGTGAATCTGAGCAGCTGTGATAAAATCAAGGGGGATTATACTGACGAAACTCAAACATAACCTTTTACATCCATTAAACTGCACTTGCAATGTATATTGTTACACTCCAAAACCAGGTATATTTGTTTTAAGTATTTCTAAAGTTTTCCTGTAATAAAAGTTTGAAAAATCAGCTTATGGTTAAAAAAAAAAAATTGTATCCCCAAACGTCCAGTTTGTATTGAACATTTGACGAGAAATCTTTTTAGATCAGGGAAAACTATTTAATGGGTAGTTTATTACTAACTATACTGTGTTTTTCCCCATTTTTCGCATCCAAGTGTTTATTACCTAACGCTAAAACTATAAATGGGCTTTACCTTTTCACTTCAAATTGTTTTGCTTTCAAAATAAGTCACTTTTAAAAATAACTGCATATGTTTTTTTTTTTTAATAAAAGTAATTTAATAAAATGAATACATTTTGACAGATATGTGTATATACAGTGTGAGGGGGCCAATCACTGAATAGCTGTGATCAATACGTCATCAATACAAAACAGGTTACACACACACACAGAATAATACATTTTTCATGTAATCCATACCATAAATATCATCTTTGTTATTACAAAGTTTCACAGCTTCTGTTTTCATTCTTACAGAAAATAAAAATGAAATTATATTTACATACTTTATGGTAAAACATTCAAAAGTGTTTTCTTCGGTGTGTGGCGCCCCCTGTGACTGCAATGAGAATAACACACAAGCAATAATCTGTCACAAGGCAGTCCATATACTTTGTAAGTCTTTTAAAGAGTACGTAAAATAAAACATCACGAAAACGGCCATGGCTCCTCGTTTGATTGGGACATCCATCGCTCGCTGCATAGACGACGTCACATTAAAACCACAAGATAAAATGCATAGAAGGGCGGTGTGTTCACACAGCTTATTCTCCAAAACACTGATTGTATCTCACGCTGTGGAAACAACATTCGCACTACAGCTGGGTCTCCTGACCCCTTCGTCATAAACGGGTTGTTCATTTTCTGAGTGAAATAGTGCACATCCTCTATATATGGCATTTTTCTGCATATTCTTGAACACAATTTTCAACATACTGGAAAAAATAGTACATAAAACATTAAATGTGCCATAACTTTTGCACTTATGTTTTCATTTTCTCCATTATGTTACAATTAAACAGTCATTGTGC
>JBBPCY010113734.1:0-18558 GCA_037974405.1 Brachyalestes nurse | reverse complement strand
CTAGTAACTCTTCTTAAATGCACAATTAAGGAGTTTATGCTGGATTCCTTAATAAAATCTGCTTGATAGAAAACCCAAAATTAATACGTAATTAACCAATTAACATGATTATTAATTAATCATTTATTAATGATTATTAATTAATCAGTTCATGAATATTGAGGTGACGCAGCCTTAACTGATTCTGGTGGAGAATATATATATCAAACCTAAATTTGAGCTAAATTTTCCTACATTATTCAAATCACTATGGCAGCATCTTAGCTAGTTGTAACATTTAAATTTTGGTGGGTAATATTAATAGCATCGCCCCTTTACACATGGGTTTCCTGTGTGTAAATTTAACTCATAAATATAGGGAGAAACTGACTCTGGATTAGTACACCTGTAGCAAAGCTTTTCTTCATTGCACATCCACAAACAAAACAGTGATATTAACTAAAAGCATCAGGAGCACACCCGTTGTGCTGCAGTGGCTGTAAGCATTTGCAGGGCCCAGTAGCAGAATTAAATACTATTTAATTATTGTATTTTGTACAGAATGCAGAGAACCCTTTTTGCAAAGTCACACTCTTGAGTCCAAAAAACAAAATATGTCACTGTCTCTTCACCAACTAAGAACAGCCATGCACCGCCATGTGATTTCAGCAACATACAGTACAAATAAGGCCTATAAAACGAACTCAGACAAAAAACATCAACATATTGTAACAACACACATTCCACACACATAGAGAGAGAAAGAGAGAGTGAAAAAGTTACTCACATGCCCATCACAAAAAAAACCTGGGAGATTCTGGAAGAATGATATTCTAGAATTTAAACACTCTCAGTTCTCTCATCTTTGCTGAGTATAATTTCAAAGGGAAGGAGAACTTCACTCATGCACCAACACCTTGTTTTGCGCTCCGGAGCATCTTTTTGGCACAAGCAAGTTCGCCCATCCCGTTTACACGTCTGTGAACAGTCTTATTTTTTCTCACTGGGAATTAAGAACCCATAATCTACCCACCGTCGAGAATAGCAAAATACCTAATATAATAATGTCCATGGACTCAAACCAGAACCTCTTTTGCTAGACTTAAACCAGTGCCTTTTGCTGGACAGTATTTGGCTTAAAATATATTTAGTACTTGTGGCCCTGTACGAATCTCCAAAATTTCAGGCTTCCCGGGCTGTGTTATCTTTTAATGGAGGAACTATGAGTTCGAAAAGGAGATTCAGGACAGGGTAAAAGTTCGGAAAGGAGAGTCCGGACAAGGTAATATAACTCCAGCCTTCAGCCAGGCTTCAAACACAGGAGTTATCTTTGTCACTGCCTCAACGGATATTACACAGGGAAGCAGGGAGCAAAGTCATTTTACTCTCCTCTTCCTCATACAAAAAACAACATCATTCATACTGGTAACTGTACAGTTTCTTCCCGGGCTAGTGGAATACTACTCTCATCTGCAATCGGTTGGCCACCACGCCTGCAGATGCCCTCTTAGTTATGTTTCACACAAAGCCCAAGATGAAAATGCATTTTGCTTAATATACTGTACCTTCTAATATTATAGGATTGGATCACAAGTAATGTTATGATTATTCACTGCAAAATTTCACTATTAACACATGCCTGGTAATGAGCTGGCACGTGGGAACTATTCACCCCGTCATTTACATATATTCATGCACATAAACTGTGGTCACTTGTTCTTAACTTTAATTGAATATCTGTCAAATATTATTTTTCTTTCACCCAAAGCTGCCTCGGTGTGTGTGAATTGTAAGTGTGTTGGCCATATGTTACATTCCGCTTCTTCCATCCTTGCGTGCTTTGTTCTGTTCGTATTTCTGCAAGGCCTTTTCCAGGTCCTCAGTTAGAACCTCAATGTCTCTCAGCCGCTCATTCTCTCCTTGCTCTGGCCACTTTTGATGCCAATGGCCCTCTTGGCCACACTCTTCACAGTCCTGTCTGGGAAATGGGCAATCCCGAGACCAGTGTCCCTCTTGACCACAACTGTAGCAGCCTCCTGGTTTCCAGTCTGGGTTCCATGCCTCATCCTCTTCCTTTGCCTCGACCAGTCATCTTGCTGCACCGCCGAACTGTGCCTTGCGCTGACGCGAGTGTTAGACTTTCACTCGAGGTCCATCAAGGGAAGGGGGGGGCTTTCTCTGCTGTTACACTTCTACTTCTGGTTGGCTGCCGTGGGGATGGAGACTTCTGCACTTGGTTCACTTTGCTGGGCTCATTGCATAGTGGCCAGTGAGAAATGTGTAATGTCTACGATGGTATGTGATTGCATGGTTATTTAGACCAGTAATTAACAATAATTAAAATATAATCCTGTTACATAAATTGACAGTAATTAAAATATAATCCTAACTCTCTTTCCCTACTTTATCCCTCTGCTACATCCATAAGTACTCAAGGTACCTTTTTCTTTAATAATACAATGAGCGCTTTTAATATTTACCTGGCTCGCCGGCCAGAAAGGTGGGATAGTTTATTTCACCAGTCTACCCTTTTTGAATATAATGAGCTCTTCTAACCGTTATCTGGCTCACCGGCCAGAAAGGAGAACTGGTTTATTTATCCAATTTACCCTTTTGAACCTCGGGAGTGACCCCAGGATTTTTTGTCTAGTGTTTTACCCATGGACTCAAACCCCACGGTAATCATAGACTTTTATTTCTCTGTCTAGACTTTTATCTTTACTTTTATCTTTCTTAGGTCTAAGTTGAGTGAAGGATTAATTCTAATTCTAGGGGTAATTCTAACCCCTCTAGTCGTCCTTAGCGCTGGAGAGGCCCATGGTGGATCCCCACTCTGTCCCTGAAATCTTTTGCGTGGGGTTTGAGAGCCGGGTGATACCAATCCCAGGATCCAGTCGTCAGGTCACCCAGTCATGAGGTCCCATGCTGAAGGGTGCCAAGTTTTATTTCATGGAAAATTAGCAAAACACAAATGTTCTTCACTCAAACCAAGCCTTTATTCTTTTACCGCGGGGAGAGTGTTCGCTGTGGCAATCTCAGTCAAAGGTCTCAAAATCATGGCTCTTCACAGAGAGCTATATACCCTTTAAACACATGACATGTAAATAATAGTAAATAATCTGATCAGAGCTGGATTTAAGGAGCCAGGCGTTCATTAATTCAAAGTTCATTAAACATTACGTTAATTGAAGTTATTTATTTATTTATGGATGGATGGATGGAAAGCGCAAGTATGTCTATAAAGTTGAAAAAAGGGTAGAGACAGATACAGAGAGAGAAAGATATGAGTATGAGGGAGAGGTAATGTAAAACAGAAAAAGATGAAAGAAAGAAAGAAAGTGAGGTGGACAGAGAGAGTGAGAGAGAGAAGGGTAAAGAGAAAGATGGAGAACGCAGAGGGAGAGTAGGGTAAAGAGAGAGACAGAGAGAGGGAGGCAGGGAGAGAATGGGTGGGTGGCGAGTCCTACTCTTTGAGTGAAGTTTTTCCCCCTGCTGAATATATGAATTAAATTAAAAAATAAGGAACACCCTGGATCTGTTTCTTCGCTCTTCTTTATTCTTTTTTTATGTTTTATAGAAGTATTGGATCGGGATTTGGTATCGGCAGATACATAAAATCAAATGACTCGGACTCTGACTCGAGTGCAAAAAACTGTAGTTGTTGCCTTCTCAGCCCCTGCCGTAGCAGCTGCTAGCCTGGCTTTGGCTTGTTAATTTCGGTCCAAAAATGAAAGTTACGGGGTCTTTCCTCCCTCAGAACGAGAGTATTTTTATTTACTGTCTCAAAAATAACATTAGAGTGGCGAGAATCACAGTCATGTAAAACTCCAAACACTTCCCGAGCTACCACACACTGAAACACTACATCTCCCAGCCTCCCTAGAGGCTTAATTACCCAGAATGCAAAGTTTCTTAAGGTAACGGGCTCACCCTGTAAAACTGTTTAGGAATCAATAATGTAATCAATAAGGAATTGGATCGATAAGAAGAATTGATCATTTCTTATCGATTTCCATCCCTAGTATAGACTGTACTGTAATTCATCCAAGAGTGTTTTCTTTGGTATAAGCATAAATACAGTAATAATATAATTGAATTTACAGCAATAAAAATACAGGGCTTTAAGAAAAACAAAACGAAAAACACGAGAACATATTTCACCATCCCAAGACGCGTTTTCTTTGTGGTTTCTTGACAGTACCAAAACATTTATACAATTATATATTATATGGAAGTGTTATTACATTACATATTATTACATTCATATTTTTGTTACAAAATTAGTAATTTATATTTTTCATACTAGTTTACTACTAAAATGCATGAAAATGTATATATTCCCATGAAATTATGCGAATTTGTGGGGGGGTACTGTATAGCATATTGTATTTTCATGTTTCTTTTTGTTTTTTTTTCGACAGATATTTATTTTATTTAGACATTATTTTTAATACATTTATTTTATCTTAATTTATTTTATATTGTTTCTGTCTCTGTGTCTGTGTGCCTCTTTGCAGACAGTACAAAAGTAATTCCCTCTGGGGTCAACAAAGTTTTCTGATTCTGATAAACTACAAACAGGTTGCAGCAAAACAGTATGCAAAAACCTTTAAAGTTTCAGAATTCACCATTTACTCTCCAGCCCACTACACACACACACACACACACACACACACACACACACACATATCAATACATATATAAAGACATATCAGTACATATATAAAGACCATAAAGACATGGCTGGATTTGTTCGGTGTGGAAGAACTTGACTGGCTCGCACAGAACCCTGAGCTCAACCCCACCCAAGACCTTTGGAATGAACTGGAACGGAGATTGTAAGTCAGGCCTTCTCGTCCAACATCAGTGCCTGACCTCATAAATGCTTTACAGAATAAATGGGCACAAATTCCCACAGAAACTCCAAAATCTTTTGGAAAGTCTACCAGAACCTGTTATAACTGCAAATGGGGGACCAATTCCATAATAAAGTCCATACATAAAGTATGTATTTGAATGCAATTTCATTAAAGTCCCTGTTGGTGTAATCATCAGGCATATGTACACTAAGCTCATTTATGGCACAAACATTAGCCCATGTACATACATCTTAATGCAAGAGTGTTTCAGTCTAGAACCTTTTTAGTGAGGCACAATACAGAGCATCCAATCAGAGCAGATGTAATTTACATAGATCATTCTTAACGGCATAACAACAGAAAACATCCTGTTTAATGTTAAGGGTTTTGGTCATGCATTTAACCATATGAACATCATAGGATGTGAACACGTAGGATGTGGGTATTTTAAGTAAGTACAATTTATACAGGTTTTATACGCTTTGATTGTTTATGCTCTTCCCACAGATACTCGATCCAAGACGTGAGAAAAGGAGAAGACACTTTTTCTACAGGTAGACCAATTATGTAAATATGTGGATTTCAAACCTGAAAGCCGCAGATTAGTGCATAAACACTTACAAGCGAGCATATTAAAACACCACAGACACAAAATGCGTAATGAACCTGAGAACTCCAGTGCCTTGTTTGAATGATAGAAGATATACAAGCAGAGATATTACCATTTGGCTTTGCTATAACTATCGCCCTAGAACCGTTCTCTTTACTCCCAGCCTTAAAGTCATCGTGTCATCAAGTGTTTTTTATGCTCCAACACATGCTTCCGACACTAAGAACCACTCAATGTTTATTTCAGCAGCGCCTTTGTCATTGTAATCTCTCCTCACATCGCTGCTTTTCCTCAGGCGTCTATACTAAGCCCACTTCTGGTTTCTTTGTGTGTGAAATCACACGGATCAAATACTTTTAAATCACTGATGCCCAACCATAATGATTTCCTGTTTTTCTCCATGAACTCCCATTAGTTCCTTTTTGAAATCTCCTACTGGAAGGAAACACATTACTGAATGAAAGACATATACTCCCCAACACTGGACACATTTGTTACCATTGACTCTGTCCCCACCCATCTGAACAACAAAAAAATCTTATGGTGACTCGAAGATCAGCTTAATTTCCATCATCCTCCATCAGATCCTTCAGACAAAAAGGCTCCTACCTGATGGTGGATGATGGAAACTCAGCTGCTCTTCAAGTGATCAGCATATGATGTTTGGTTGTTCAGATGACTGGAGACAGAGTGTCCAGTGTTGGGAAGTGTATGTTTTTCATTCAGTAATGTGTTTCATCCTAGTAGGAGATCTCTAAAAGGCTCTAGACTTGATGACATCCAATTCCCCAGTTTCTGGCCTTCCTGTACTATTTCTGCTGTACAGTGCATCCCAAATGCTGCAGTTGCCCTGGTTCCTTACCTACCTAAGGTCTCATCCATGATGTCTCCTCTAAAACTGCTTCTATGGCTCCTTCTGGCAGCGAGATCTGGATACTAAGCTCTCGTTCTGGCACTCTAAGGATCCCAGGACTATATTTACTCTAGTCTATACCATGGGTTGAAGACCTACGTTTGGTAAAATACTTCTTAAAACCACTTAAATCTCCAGATATCCCCCAAGGATAAAATCTCAGTAAGTTACCTTGGACATGAAGTGGCTTGAAAATAGTAAAAATAGTGACTCCAAACCAGTCAGTGGTAGAGAATGTAGATAATGTGCTTCTGCAATCCATCAATATATACTTTTTCCTTTCAGGACATCCCACAGACACCAGTTTCAGAAACAATGAAATCCTGAATATTCCTCAACAGTCTAGATACTACCTTTCCTGCCCTACAACCTCCCAGCATGCCTCGTATGCTTGGAAACATGACGGCCAGAGAAGAGAGTGCATTTCTGCTGAAAACGATTGCTTTCTCCTAACAAAGTATGAGCACAGCAGACGAGGGTTTGTATTGCTGCATAGCCATGGAGAACGGCAAAGAGAGGACTGTTGTATCTTATAAACTGGGTAGCTCTATCTTGCAGCCCAGGATGACTCCTGCGACGTTAGCATTCCTTCTGTTCTTTATTCTTCTGATCAACTAGAACCAGTCTGGACTGAGAGCTGGATCTTACGAATAACCATCAGAATACGAGACCACTGGAGCACCGGGCCACATGATTTCTTTAACAACAGACACAACTTCAGCCTCATTCTTGTCAAATTTAAATATTGTGGATTTAAAGATGAATGCATCTTCATACATACATACAGTACATACAGTACTTTGCAAAAGACAATTACATTTAAAACCTGTTTAGCTGAATATATGCTTTTAAAAGCTGCTATTATAATGCATACAAATTGTATTAATAGTAAACAGTGATTTTATGTATTTCTATGTGTTTGTTTAATCATTCCCAGACTTCCTCATGAAAGCCCAGTATTACATTGAAGGTCTCATTAAACACCTCAAATACCTGATTCAGCTCAATTGACACTTTGTTAGGTTAAATCAGGTGAAGTGCTGATGGAATTTCATAAATCCATGCAAAGTCTGGAGGCATTGAGGTGAAATCTGGAGGTGAACCTGTGTTCCTCTAACCAGCTCACAAAACGTCAAGGACTTTTAACAAACAAAACAAAGGCTTTCTTGTTTGTTTGCATTTATTCTAATCTATTCGGTGGCAGAAAGTCCATTCCTATTCAGATAAATGGCTTTTGCATGGTACTGTGAATGAACATTATTTTGACATTTAAATGTTATTTTCCGAATTCCTTTTTTGAACCATGTATGAAAAGTGAAAAAGTGACCCAATTTTCATCTGCTGTTCTTTACAATTGTCAGGGCCTTATTTAAGTTGTGTTTTGCATGTTTTGAACTTTTATTTTGACATTGTGTAGGATCTCATTCCTGAGCCTGGCTGGCCAGGGATGAGGGCTCATTATCGGCAGGTGTTTTGTGTTCAGGGTGTTATAAAAGTACCGTTTAGTTTACATGGGTTGTGGGATCACCGTTGTTTTGGTTCTGGTTGTGTTAGAAGTCTGTTAAGAGGTTTTTTAATCGTATTGGCCCTCGAGCCTGTTTTGTTTGTGTTTTCTTGAAATAAACAAAGAAAGCAAGTAATTGAGTTTTTTCTGTGTGCCTTCTGCTGCGAAACAACACGACCTGACGTGACAATGTTCTTATGCAAAATTTTATGATGAACCCTTCCAATAGAAATGCTGCAAAATTACATGAAATAAAATCTCTAAAGTTTTTATATGAATATGCAGGGGGAATATTTAAATGTTCATGCAGACCACTGAACTAGGGAAGCTTTATGGGATTTGCTGATTTGATTGTCAGCAATGTTTAACATTTAAAATGACTCGCTTAATCCAACCCAGCATTTGTAACCCAGGTTTTGTTGATATGTTTGAGGAGGAAAACCAAGTATTTAAAAAACCCTCCTACATTTCTCCTGTAACGTAACTAGTTTGACTATGCAAAACCTCTTATAGTTAAGAACTGTTTCTGTAAAGCTTTCTCCTCACCAGGGGCTCCGGAAACATAAACAATTGCACTTGCACTTTTTGTGAGGTTGCGCTAAACATTTTAAATGAATGAATTCTGCTTTCTGTATGTGGGTGTCTGAGTGCTGGCGAGAGACAGAGACAAATCTCTGTGAACAGGATTTTGAAAATGATTACCAGAATTGTAATTTTTTATTATTGTATGGTTCAGGATTAGGAACCATGCCTTGTTTATTCATGTGACTACTATTTAAGTTTTTAAATGTTTATAATTGTGCATTATTGTTCATAATTACTAAGTACTACTTTGGATATTAAAAATAAAAACTGTCCATTTATTACTTCTGTGATTGATATCTAAAAATATGGACATTGCATCATTTCATGGTAGGACCCTCATGCATTAATAACTGTTGCGTTCACAGTCAGCAGCCACTAGAGGCCGCCTTTGCGAAAGTTGTATTATGGGACTCTTACTTTGAAATGTGTCGAGGTTCACTGTGTCTGGTGTCATGTTGTCTAAGTCACAGCTGTCTTGTGTTTAAGTTAAAGTGATTTGTTGAGTGGGTTATGTCCAAGTCATCTATATAAAGTATGTATATTTAAGCTGCCTTGCTTCATGCCGTTGTGTGTTTTGGTCCTCAAGCCTTCTTGAGTTTTGTAAAAAGTCAAGTAAAATGGTTTATTCATTATTAGCCTATATAGCTAACCGTCTTTTGAGGCATGTGTGGCACCTTATATACACATTAAACGATAGAAACTAGAAAGGTACGGGTGTTTCTGACGTTTTGGAAAAATCCAAGCTGACAAAACCACATGAGGAACTTCAAGCGGACAAAACTCCAGACTGACAAAAAGCCATGTATTCCATCATTAGCTTGTAATTATACTTTGAAAGCAACACAAAAGAAAGAACATTCAGATCTGACTTTTTCTGACACCGTTCTACACTATGCCAAAACTGGCCAAAAGTATGAGGACATCCTTATGTGTTTGTCCAGCATTTTATCGCAAAACCATAATTACACCATTACTACTGTGGAATTCTCCTGAATAACCCACATAATTATTTTTTATGAAGTAAGCAAAGTCCCTTAGAGGGGCACTACAGAAACCGACCGTGGCAGGATTTGTTCACTATTTTGGTGAACGGAACAGGAAGTTTAATGCTTTGGAAAGATTTCTCACGCATTTGACATGAAATGGTTATGAATACACTGGTTTATGATATTTAAGAGAGGATTTTGTTCTGAATCAAATTTGTGAAGACACACATGGTACAGAGGTACAATCAGGGTCACCGAAGCACTTAGCACTTATTTTTTGCAGGCCTATCTCTTGTCCTCATTTACATTGGCTGTCAAATGTCATAAAATTAAATTTAGAAGTGATTAGCCCAGTTACCTTTGCTAAAGAGTGATGTAAAATTATACGGGTCAAACATAAATAAAGCTTTCAAGCGAACTCATGAAGGCCCCGCCCCTGCAGTAGTGTAGAAGAACTGATCTGACACTTCCTCACAGTCAGATCCAGCATGACTCCAGCAGCACTCTACACCGCTCTGCTAGCTTTAACATTAACTCAGATGAGTCGCTCCACACAGGAGGACCATCACCATGTACCCAGGGTCATAATAAGCCATAAAGGTAAGGAACATAAAGTTTATTCTGCAGGTTTTCTATGTTTTGTTTTCTAGTTTAAGCTGCGAGGCTGGTGAGCTCTGCAGTGCATGCATGTCTACTTTGGGTCTCTTGGTTCCGTTGTACTTGTGTAGACCTTTATTTAAGCTTGTGTCAGCAGACAGACCACAGACTTGAAGTGACATGCAAAGATTGCGACTGAATATGCTTGAATACATGTTGACTTGGTTTATCTTGGTTTATCCAACATAGGTTTGCTGGAGATGCTTTTAAATGTGAATCATGTAATTTATTTGAGATTAATTTAAAATTGCACCATTTAAATTTTGGTATTTAATTGTGTGGTGTATGTTAAAAAGTATATATATATATACATTTATTTTCCAATCAAAAAGAGGTCATTATTCTCTCTTCTTAGCAAATCATACTCAGTGTCCTGACCATTTCTAACCTAAAATAACAGGGAGTTAGTAGCTGGTAGTGCTGGAGGAGGATTTAAAAGTGTACGCATTACTGTATGGGTCTGATAAAAGACAAAGTGGTGCCAGAAATGTAAAAAATTCAAGCTGATTCAATGGTTTCACACATTGATTGTGTGAAGCCTTAAATAAATACACTGATCGTTTATGACATTGTGGATTAAATATTGTTATTACCGGTTTCTGAGGCCGCTGCTCTTTCAGTATTTGTAGCTCATTATTTTAGGCTTTCTGCCAGTTCTTTCTTATCAAATAACTGTCATTTTGTGATTAACTGGACGTGCTGCCTGCGTATAAAGTGTTTGGTTAGTGAGACCTTCCCTCAGAGCTAATTGTCTAAAATCATCGGACTAGCAGTGCCTTGAAAACCTGTTTCTCATTTTACTGCATATCTGTTACTCTGAATACTTTTCGGTCTTTAATCTGAATGTTACACTGCAGATTCTGTCTGAAACTAGACTCTCTGGACAGTAGATGTCCAGAACCAGAGATAGAGAGGACACTTCTTTTTTACTATTAGATCTTAAAGTGTCTCATATTATTAGACAAAGAGAACTTTATCAAACACAAACATAATAATAAACACAAAGGAATCCAGTTTAAAAGAGTTTTATATTTGAAAAGGTTCTATTTGTCTACTGGTATGTGGTGTTTTACGGTCTTCATGTTGATCTTCTAAGTAACAAAGAAGTTCCTCTGTAGTCATCAACCCTTGTCCTGGAGATACACCTTCCTGAGAAGTCTAGTTCCACAACCTGTAACAACAGAGCTTCTCCAGAATCCCTGATTGGCTGGAGCACTAATAACGGGAGGGCACCAGCATAGTAGAAGGTCTGGGTGCTCAGACTTGTTCATATGAATGTATTTTATGAAGATGTTATGGAGCTCGTTTTCTCCTCTTCTGTCTTCCAGAGATGGTATTTAAGACGTATGAACTGTCCAGTACAGAGAGGAATGGTGTGTTAAAGTTGTTGAAGGATCCGAATAGCCAGAACATCTATGCAGGTGGTCCCAAAGGCCTGTATGAACTTAAGCCAGACGAGTCAACGCTGCAACAGGTAAACTGCAGTTCCAGCATCACTCTCTGTTCTAATATTCACATTGTGCTTCCCCCCCATATCACTGCATAGCCTTGTACCGGTATTAAGGGCTTAGGGTTCTTAGTGTGTTTGTCAGTAAATTGTTCGTGTTAACACCACTCATCTTTTACATGTCAGCATCACTGCCAGTTAGCAAGTGTTCTGTTCGTTTATTCCCGATTGTTTCTAAGATCTAAAACAGGAGGCATTTGTTAATTTTTGTTCTTTATGGCCATTTACATATCACACCATTTTAAAAACTCCAGTAGTGTTTATTATTACAGTAACTTTGGTTCTACGTGACATAGGAACACCAAACAAAGCTCAGCATCACAGCTGACACCTCTGTATAAGGAGCTGTTTGACGGCAAATTACCATGTGTTGTTCTTCCGGCTTGCATCTTTGCAGCTCATGTTCTAAGGGTTAACCAGAGTGGTGGGGCTGCTGGAGCCTATCCTAGCGATCACAGGGCGAAACACCCTGGACAGGTTGCCAATCAATTGCAGGGCAGACACTTAGACACACACTTACAAACAAACACAGTCACACTTAGTGGTAATTTCCCATCTCCAATTCATCTGACCTGCATGTCTCTAGACTGAGGGAGGAACCCGGAGTACACAATTCCCATCTTCCTAATCTAACACACCTGGATCTTTTCCAGGACCTTGTTCAATTAGTTAATGTGTTGAATCAGGTTGTGCTAGGTGACCGATCACAGGTTGCCAAAACTTGGCAAAATGAAGCTACAAGAAAGGGTTTTCTGAAGTGGTTGTAATAACAAAAGAACATGGAATATCAGTAAAGTGTTTACATGTTCTTCATGTATTTTCCTGTATGTGATGTATTTCCTTTTCTGGGCAGGTCAATGTGTCGGGTTTCTTAATGCAGTGCCAGGACGGGATTTCTGTAAGTGTTACACAATTAGAAACATTCATGCAATGTTTTCTAGCTAAAACATACAACCTGTTCTCCAGTCCCATCCATGAGAACCACATTCCAGACCATATTTTTGTTTTCAACCTTTTACCAAGACACTTAAGCAAGATGATCAGTGTTTTATTGCTCATACTCATCCAGCTCGGATGTGAAACTGAACAAAAGCATTAATTGCCCCAGGATCTTTTTATGCCTGTACTCAGTCAAATGTCAAAGGAAACCTGTTCTCTCTTTGCAAACATGACGAAATTCTTAAAAAAACTGGCTTGTGTAACCTATTTACTGAATGTTCTATTTATTGAATGTTCTATATTTTTTCAGGGCTGTTCGCATGATGTCAAAGCGCTCATTGATGGAGGGAATGGACTGTTTATCTGTCTGAATAAGAATTGCTGTAAATTGGTCAGTGATTTAACATTTATCACTTAAACTTAAGTACAGCACATGTACATGGTACACAACTCACCAGTTCATAATGTCCATTATCTATTCTTGTGTTCTTTCATGGCAGAACTCAGAACACACTCCAGAGAAGTGCTTCAATTTGGAAACTCAAATGAATATAAATGAACCCTCACTTTATACTGGTAAGGAAACTTTACTTTACTGATTTGTTGAAAGTAAATGATCACTGAAAGTACCACAGAAACTGGCTTTCATTGTGTACAATGACAGGCACAAGCACTACTTTGGAAACACGTCCCTTACTGGGAGTCAAAGAGAGTATAATTAGCATTGCTCTCTGTGGGTGCTCCTCCCCCTTCCCCATCACGATGTTGGTGAGCGCAGGCGTCTGTTAGCTAAAAAAACAGAATTGGTGGTTAGTGTGTTGTGTGTTGAGGAGTCTAATGATGTTACATCAGCAGAAGTTTGAAACTTCATGTGAAAAGAAACACGTTAGCCTTTACTTCTCCAGCATTGGTAGTTGGGTGTGATAGGGCGGTCTCCTAGCTAGCAGGTGGAAATAGAAACAAAAAACATGGTTGAGACATTTGGAATCAAAAACTAGTCGCAGATAAATTAATACAATTCTATATTCTAGTTCTGCGCAACTTCCAGTCATTTGTAGAAAGCTTAAAAATGTAATTCCAGTTGATGAACCAGAATGATGATCTGCAGATGAGCAATTTAAAATGACTGTAAAATGAGCTGTTTGAACAAGAAAAGGACTGCTAAATATTTCTTTACAGAAGTCAGAGGTAAAGCCTGTGATTAGTTTGTGGTACACAAGTACACAGATGACTTTAAGATTGTTTAACAGTTGTTTTTTATAGCAATTTATGGATTTAATATTTTTTATTATTGGCTGTTTTGTTTTCTTATCATGATGTTTGTGATTCACATTGAGTGTTGTTTCCTGCCATGTTAATCTTTAATAAGTCTAAATCTAAATTTAAAAAAAAAACTTTTATAGGATTATTTTCCTCTTCGACCTACACCACAATTCATACATTTACATAAATAATTACTGAAGATTCTTATACTTCTGATTATCAGTAGCATCTTATCAAAATAGATAATTTACTGCTTTTTACAGTGGGAGAAAAATAATATTTAGCCGGAATTAAGTTCAAGTTGTCTTCGGATCGGACCTCCAACACAGATCAGATTTTTCATGTGGCCCCCTGTAGAAATGAATTGCCCATCCCTGTATTAGGTTAAAATGAATACCTATAATGCTTCATAATTCATATGTAAATAAATCTCAAAATGAACTTGTTGACAAAAATGTAAACAGAGTTTTACAGTGACAAATAATAGCCTACCTTCACAAAAAACACTTGCTAATTGGATTTTCTTGTAAAACGTTAGATAGCATGGTGTGTAAGATTGTTGTAAATTACATACATTTGAAGCTGCTACTTTAATAGAACTGATATGTTAACGTTCATTTGAGCTTGTGTGTTGTAGTTTCACAGCACCTAATTCAGTAAAGAGCTCCAGCATAGAGTAGCCACTGGTGTTTTACATTTCGACAAATCTCATTTAGATTATAGCTTGTTTTTGCATTCAGTGGTGTATCTAGAACTTTTATAAGGCCTGAGTTATTTCACAATACTTGTGCCCAGCAGTTAATCTGCCATGTAAGCTTCCGAAGGCCTGTTAAATGGGAGAGCTCACCTGGCCGCATCTACAGATACAGTAATCCCTCAGGTCAGCAGTCGCGGATTCAGTAACACCCGGATTTTTTCTGAGAACCGAACTCTCCACAATAACGTGGAAACTGCAAATATTCTCGCAATTTTTTTTTTGCTTTTTTGTGGCAATATGGTTTTTTTCGGATTTTAGTTCTAGCCACGCTGAATTTAAATATATCTCTCTCTCTCTTTCTGTCTCTCTCTCTCCGGACTTTTCAAGAATGCATAGATTGCCATTATGCCCCTGTATACATTTTTGTTAAGGGTAATGTATTAAGCTGAATTTAAAATGAAATTGAAGTGTTCTGTATATATGCGGGTGCTCTTGAAACGTAACCCCCACGAAAAGCGGGGATTACTGTACTTCTGATTACACTGTTCTCCTGTGGCCGGCCCAAAACTTGAACCCACTGGATTATAAAGCCAAATTTTAATTAAAATGTTACCAAAAGACTTTATAATATCCCATACACAACAGCTGACTTTCTGTAAACAAAAAAACATGGGTTCCCTTTTTCAGACTTGGTTCCTCTCAGGGTTGCTCAATTCCTCCTCTTGCTGCCCTCGACAATGCTCATTTGGGGGCTAAACACACATTTCTGAATGAAATTAAACAAAACTGAACTTATACCGGGTACAGTAAGGCAGGAAACAGAATATATACAATTCACGGAAGGTCTTATCAAGTGATTGAGTGGTTGCTGATAAGGTTAAAATTAAGACAGCAGGGGGAAGAGATTAGAGAAGCAGTTATGAAAGAATCAAATTTCTTAACAGACCAAACTTCTACGGGTGGTGACTTACTGAGAATTTTCTTATTCATTTATTTTATTTGCCTTCACATTTTATGGACTTGGATTTGATTTTGTATCATATGAGTTTGAATGTTCAGAGAGTATCAAGGAGAAACAGTAAGGAATGTACTTACATATAACTCTATTGATTTCCCAATGCTAGTGCTAAACCTCCTGCCACAGGTTCTCCAAGAGTTCTCCAAGTGTTCTCTAGGCCTTGTTACTGCATGTCCCAGCACACAATATAGCCTAAAGGTGCTGATGAAACTACCAAAGCAGCTTTGGCAGACTCAGAAAAGTACATTAATTTAATTTCTGGTTCTGTACGCAGGAGACACACTTTATTACACTGTCTCCGAAGAGAGTAACACAGCTGGCCTCTTAGGCCTCTACAAAAGGGGCCAAAACAACTACATGTGGCCACAGTCGAGGGAAACAGGTAAGTGGTATCCAGATACTAGCTTACAGCATAAGCAGCAGGATTGGGGGAATTTCATAAAAGCAAGCTTTTTCAGTTTAGCTGGATAACTTAAGCCCAAACTGAGGATTATTTAGCATGGATGTCTCATAGACATCCTCCTACTGTACAAATGTGACTTTGGGCTTAAGCTAACTGAGAACATGGATAACCGTGAGTGCTCGGGATGCAAATGTAAATCACCCATCGCCTCTTACTTTCAGTGCAGCACTTTATATAAGTGGACGTAGCCTAATAAAAACCAAATAATGGCATTATGTTATAACCTTGGCTAATAGTAAATACTGTAAATGTGCTCATGTATTTTATACATTCATTTAAAGTTAAAGCATCAAAGACTATCACTCATCAGCCCCAGAAAATCCACTGTCAGCAAGTTTGGCTGTAAAGAAATCACAATCAACAAAAAAATTTGTGATTGGAGCATTTTGTGTATTGATCAGTGGCGGAGGTGGGGTTGTGGACGTAGGCCCACGCACTTTTAAATTTGAGATCTCCAAAATACACTAATGTTCTTAATTGTACAGTAAAGCCAATTATAATAATTAATTTTTTGCCAAAATACATATTTGAAACTTTATTTCTGATATTGACCACTCGCAGTTTAACACATAGCCATAATTTAGCGGTGTTTGCTAAGTGCTTTAACCTTTGATATAGATCATTCGAGGTAGCCAAGGAAACCATATATCATATATCATGTATATGCATACACACACACACATACACTTGCACACAAACACAAAGACACATGCATAAATAATGTGTGTGTATATATATTTATTCATGCGGTGGTGGTGGGGGGGTTCAAGGTTTTGGCCCACGTGCAAATTCCCCCATGCAAAACAGTAATCTTAGTGCTGCCAGTGAGAAAATGTATTATTCATATTGTCTTTCTCTTGCATTCCAGCACAGAGGTACATAAAACTCATTGCAGGAGAGGGCAGTGACCAGTCACCAAATAGAAAACTGTACTCCTTTTACATGGAGAAGAATGGTGATAGTGACCCCGAGATGCCTTTATGGATTCCCTACGTTTCTCAGTACTGCATGGTAAGCAGCCGGAAGCACCATGTCTGCACATGTTGAGATGAAGTCAACATCTCTCTTTGTTGGGAGCTCCGGTCTTAAGAACTACAATGAGGTAGCTCTTTAGCTATGTGTTTAGACCTCAGGATGGGACAGACATAATTATAAGATCCCAAAGTAATAACGAACAAAGCACTGTCTGGATTCTGCAGCCCAGAAAACCATTAAGACTTTGTCGTTCTCAGGTTATTCCGGAATGTTTCTTAATACCACATGAACAACTGAGGATTGTGGGACCACGAGTGGTGTTCTGGCTCATGTGATAAAGTTACAAAACCGTGTTCTTCCTGTGAACCTGTTTGTCAATAGTAGATTGTGACATGAAGCAAGAAGCCATTGTTCTTCTTGGTCAATGGTCTTTTTCAACCAAAAGACCACATGGTGACAGTGTCATCTGGGTGTGAAATGCTCTTACAGTAATAAGGAAGAGAAAAGGGTTGGGGTTTCAGTTTGTGCAGCCCTGTAGTTTCATGAGAGAGACAGAACGGCTTTGGCCTAATGGCCAATCTGCTTACAAGCAGAAAATACAAAAATAAAAGCAAAATCCTTGCCTTACTAATCCATAATTCATGTTGCAGTTATTTAATGACCTTCTGACTGCAGTTATTTGATTTCAGATTAATTCCAGATTTTTTCAGTTATCACTTTTGACCAAAAAAACAGTCCACCTCAAAAGTTTAAGACCGCTTGAAAAATTGCAACAATTCATATTTTGCATGGTTGGATTTTAACATGGTTCCAAGTAGAGCTTCAACATCCAACAAGAAGAAATGGGAGTGAGACGTTGGTCGGGTTGTTGAACGTTGTCGGGTTGTTGAACTGCATTAGCAGGTGGGACGCAGTAAGACAGTCATTTGGAATTTCTTAAATGATCCTGAGGGTTATGGAACAAAAAAGTAATGTGGAAGACCCAAAAAAATTTCACCAGCTCTGAGCCGGAGGATTGGCTGTCCGTCAAGACACTGGACGATCCTTGACCCAAATTAGCTCCATAACCATCAGACGGCATCTGAGACTGAAGGGCTTCAAAAACAAAAAATATCTTTAAAGGCCTCGTCTCCTTAAACGCCACAGAACTGACCGTTTGGACTTTGCAAGAGCGCACCAAGCATGGGACATTGAAAGCCGGAAGAAAGTTTTATGAGAAAAAATTTAACCTTGATGGTCCTGATGGTTTCCAACGTTGCTGGCATGACAAGCAGATCCCACCTGAGATGTTTTCTACACGCCACAGTGGAGGTGGCCCCATAATGGTCTGTGGTGCTTTTTCCTTCAGTGAAACAATGGAGCTTCAGGAGGTGCAGGGGCGTCAAACGGCTGCTGGCTATGTCCAGGTGTTGCAAAGAGCATCCCTCATGACTGAGGGCCCTCGTCTTTGTGGTTTTTCAACAAGACAACGCTCCAGTACACAGAACCCACATGCCCGCAGAACAAGGGACTTCTTCCCGGAGAAAAACATCACTCTTTTGGACCATCCTGCGTGTTCCCCTGATCTAAATCCAATTGAGAACCTTTGGGGATGGATGGCAAG
>JBBPCY010113697.1:0-18565 GCA_037974405.1 Brachyalestes nurse | reverse complement strand
TTATACAGCCAGAAGTTTGGATTGTTGAGTGAAAATAGTTTTGTGGCATGTATGTGCTTGTTTTTTTTTCTACACAAACATTTGAATGAACATCTTCTGAGAGGGGTGATTCCATACTTTTTGCCAGGGGTTGTAATTATAGTAAAGGGTTAAGCAAGTTTGCATGGAATCCAGGCTCAGTGCTGTGATCCAGGCGCAGTGGAGCCTAAAAGAGGCCCGGTGTATGAGCACTGAGACATCTTTTGCATCAATTCTGCTTTCAGGGCTCGGAGCTCTGTGGCTGCCTGCTTCCTCAGCTTAAAAAAGCAGAAAATCATATTTGCACTTGGAAAAACGTGACTGAAGATAAAAATTGGTCAGATGGAAAGATTATGACATACCTTCATTTCTGTGGCAAGTTTCATTTTGGCATCATCCAAGTTTTTCTTCAGATTATCTATTTCCCAACTCTCAGTCATAATCTGGATTATAAGGTCGTTCTGTGAATGATAGTCATCAGTTTGCAGTTACCCATCCATTTTATTATACAAATCTGTCAAGAGTCTGGTCCCCAGTTTACTAGGTGTAAAATAGCTATTTGTCTCCCTCTACTGAAAGGCAACCCTGCCTCACTGTTTAGACACCAATCTGAGGCCCTGACCTTTGTACTTGATGGTTTCCCTGCTCGTCTTTGTCTGTTTCTTCCGTCTCGAGCTTGCAGTTGTTGAAACAGTTTGTCATAAAATGCCTCCAGTTCCTGACGAAGACTTTTCAGAGTTGCTTCCAGTGGCGCTGTGGCCTTTTTGGTGTCAAAATACTTCCTTTTCCACTTATCCCTGGCTAAATGGTTTGGAGAAGGTGAAGAGTCCTTCAAAGTTCATCTCTCCAATTAAAATGTACTTAACACACATAAACAAGTGCATACCTTGGTTCCTGCGGTGTCTGTTTAGAGATAGAAGATCTTTCCCCTTTCTCAGCAGCTCTTGCCTTGTTCTTTCAAGCTGCTTTCTCTCCTCTTTGACTAGCTTGAGTTCCTTTAGCAGCTCATCCCCTAGAGAGAATCTTCTGTAATCTGCTGATGCACTTCAGTTAACGTAAATGTAAAATATTAGTCATGCCTTACTGTTGCTTGAAGTTGCCTGAGTTTTCGGCATGCGTGGAGCCAAGGAAGACGTGCTAGGAGTCAAGTCGCTCTCAACAAGCACTAGATGTTCTGGTCTACCCATATGGGCCTGCAGCGTAAAAAAAAAACTACAGACCTTCTGC
Source organism: Brachyalestes nurse (assembly GCA_037974405.1). Taxonomy (NCBI): domain Eukaryota; kingdom Metazoa; phylum Chordata; class Actinopteri; order Characiformes; family Alestidae; genus Brachyalestes; species Brachyalestes nurse. The sequence goes on along the minus strand of JBBPCY010113697.1, from coordinate 17,320 downwards.
AATAAAGCCTTTCATAAACGTTCATTGCACTCTGGACGGGAAAGCACCCCCACTGGCCATGGCATTTTAGAAAGCCACTAAAGGTCATAGTGTCTTTACAAGGAACAGGCATTTACAAGTGTGAGATTTACCATTTCTGAGAGATCTTTAAGTAAGGGCCCCTCACAGGACTGTGTTTCTATACGATCATTGTAAAGGTATAAAGAATTAGGTACAAAACGGCCCTAGCTTCATGTATCTATTTAGTAAAATTGAAACGCTCTTACCTTATCATTCAGTTTCTTTCCTGTTGGCTTCAATATCTGAGACAGCTTAGACTTCCTGAATTGAAAAAATGAGGATTTTCTCAGAAATAAAGGATTTTTTTTTCATTTTCATAGTGCATTTGCCGTTTAAAGTTTACTTTGTTAGTTCACATGCCTGGATGTATTAGGAACAATTCATCACATATCATTTTAATAGCACAATTCTTGCCTCAAAAATGTCTCTTGAGTTGTGGTTACATCACTGTGCTCCAGTGCACAAGAAGAAACAGTAATTAGCTAGCTCTGAAACTCTCTTTGAATGTGTTATTATTCAAACTGACTTTGAAACATTACCTTTCTTGGGACAGGAAAAGCCCAGAGTCTGGATCCTCCAGCGACTCTGGTACTCCTGAATCTCTGGCAAAGTTTCTTTTGTAACGTGTCCTTTTCTCATTTTTTTCTGTTTTTGTTGGGTTTTGTTTAATGGGTAGTATTTCTGAAAAAAATATGAAGGCTACATTATTTACTTAGGTTGTTTTCACTTCCTGAAATGTGTGTATTATTTATTTATTTGTTGCTTGTATATTATTTATTCCTGCATGCTTGGAAAGTCCTTTAACAAAGTTGGAATAGAATGGTATTGTACTGACTGATGTCAAACTGTTCCTAAGAGTTGAGTGTTATTTGATTCATCATTAATACCTTTTGGGAAAAAATGTACATTTCAATAATATCAAATTTCCCACAGAAATCACTGGTTACTGAAAGCAGACCAATCGAAGAGTGTATCTTGTGTCCAATTCTCATTTACAGCAGAATGTGGCTTTCTCACCATCCTGTTTTTCCCCAAGCTCCTCTTGGACACTTCTGCACATATTATGAGTCTCAGTCCATAAGGGATCTTCACATCCCCCAGACTCCTCCTCCTCCTCCTCCCTCTCTTCTAGGGAAGTGAAGCTGCCCTCATCTTCCAGACTGTGGTCGAGGACAGACGGCTGGGGCCCTTGTTTGATTCGTGGAAATTTTGTAGGTTCTTTTGTCTGACAAGGTGGAAAAACTGCTCTAGGAGGGTAGCATGTCTGAGAGTCAGAGTTGTAAAATGCAGTGTCTGGGCTTAAAGACCTGGAGCAAAGGCTACTGCCATGTCCTTCCACTGGCAGCAGGTAGAGCTCTGGGTAACGAGACTGAATTAAGAGAACAGGAAATAAACGGATTACTTTGTAATTGTCCATAATGCATGAAAAGCAGCTCATACATTCATCATGAAGACAAGAATACTCACGTAGGGGGGAGCAAAGGATTTCACTTTTAAGTCTTTCTCCTGCTTGGCCTTAACCTTATTTAAAAAATAAGGCAGGTTACAGATGAAATCAATGGAATTTTATTTGAGTTGGATGTTGATCTGTATTAACAGATTAAAATGCCCTGAAACTGATTTTTTTCTGGGCCTATGCCTGCCTGAGTAAAAAATTAAACAAATCATGTGACAAAAAGCCAGTTTTTAATCGTTTAGGGCTGGTAACCCAAATGTGGGTTAAACCACATCTTGGACTAAATTGCAATGAATTGTTGCTTTCATTGTTGTAGTCCAAAATTAGGTCTAAGACAGATTTGGGAACCTGGCCCATAAAGTATCATATTAATTCAGTCATTTGTTTACAGACAGAAGAGCGAAAACTACATAAATGCAATCACTGAAATGGGTGCAGTTAGATGTTCAGGTCATCATCTTGGGTCAATGGGATATCTTTCTGATCATACTAAATATGTATTTGCTATATCATTAGATTAGTAATCTGAAAGTCTTTTCAATATCTACTCAAAATGATCAGTGTGGACTACTCACCAGTGCCAAACTCCTACCAACACACTTTAAAAAGCAGTATCTGTCAGTGGTTTTGTCCTGCCCAAGTAGCACTCCAAGTTCATTTCTGACAGCTTTCAGACTTGTGTCTGGATACACCCTGAAATATAGAACACACACTGAGAGGACATGATATATACATACACACACTAATATAGCCACTCACAACACTTTTTCTATAAGGAATCCTGTAGCCATTTGATTATATTTTCAGACTTTGGGCATTAATGGGTTAAGACAAAATCATGAGTGGGTTAAATGTCCTGCTCACCTGATGAAGCCTCCTGAGATGAAGCTGTCCACAGCTTCCACTGACACTTTATTCAGCCTCCAGTTCCACTGCTCGTCTGGCACTAGGAACACATGCAGCTCCACGCACTGGTTATGGGTCAGCACACAGAAACGCTGTAAGCATTGCTGTTAGAGGACCTGCTCTGAGATGACTACTTTAAACAGCAGTAAAGAGTGTACCTTTGAGATCCCAGACCTCTCTCCAGAACAGCTGCTCATTCTGCTGTTTTTCCCTCCTTGTTCTCTGTGTGTGGGGGGTCTCTTCTCTTCAGGATGCAGTGTCGAGCTGTGTGTGTGAAGTGTGTGCAGAGACAGTACTAAGCTGTGTTAAAGTGGGAGTGGAGAGACTGCTAAGTAACAGTCTTGTGTACTCAAACAGTGTCGATCAGGATAACGGCGCCCACCTGCGTCTCAGTAGCAATACAAACACACCACCCAATACTTAAAGTATGTATATATATAGATTAGTGTCACACGATAAAAAACATGTATCTAATTATTTACAAGCTCTGTGATTAATTAATCTAGATTAATCACACACATTTTTGCTGTAAAAGTATTTAAAGATTTTAATGAAATTTGTCATATGCGTGAATGAATGAACAACATTACAGTCTTTCAGCGTCTCTTTTATTTTTACACTATTCATGTGCGGTAGTTATCACAGAAATATGACCTAATATGCCGAGGGAAAAAAGCTTCAGCAAGAACAATGATGGAACTAAGTCCATCTATAAGGAGCAGTTTAAGACAATGTACATACATAGTTCCAGTGTTCTGATGAATTATGCATTATGCTGCCTTGTCAAAAAATGTCCCCTTTAAGTTTATACAGTTCATACAGTTTATAGTCAGTTTATAACACAGATAATGATGAGAAATAGGCAAATAATCAGGGATTGACATAAGCAGTATGCAAGCAAGAATTGGCCTTTGTGGTAGGACAATTGCGCACCAGTTTTCAGTCTCCACTGCGCAAATATGAGTAATATAATTTGAGTAACTTCATACTGGATCTCTAAGTATCACCACTCAGGAAAGAAAAACCTTAAAAAGAAAAATAATAATGACGTTTTAAAATTCAGTCAGAGCAGGTCTGATCTCAGCGCTTCTGTCACTGCATGCCCTGCCCCGCCCCACCCCACTACTCTACTTCACTGTCCGCCCCCTCGACTTCACGTACGAATACGAGTATAAGTATTTTAACAAAGTATCGGCCCGAGACTCGATACTGGTATCGGTGTATCCCTACTTTTATCCAAAGCGACTTCCATTTCCTAACTATGGGGGACAGTCTCCCTGGATCAACTTGGTAAATGGGCTCTGGTTGCTCCTTGCTAACAAGCAGCCACATGTATACCTATAGCAGCTCAAACAGCCAGTACATAATTTGAATTAAATAATGATAGCTAGACTTATTTTTAATTTCAATTCATAGTCTTGCTTAAGTGTGAACTGGGCTTAGTGATATCCTGTATGAAATGTATGGATATATAATTTAAAAATAGTATAATAATAACTATATTTTTAGGGGGGCTTCAGCCCCCCCAAAATAGACCTAACGACTTCCATGAGCTTCCCTAACACTAGGTATCAACTGAATCCCAAGCGTGTAGAACTGCACATGCGCAGAAGGTACAGTAGCATATTTTGATGGGTAGTAGCATGTTTCGGCAGAACACTGGACTGGGTTAAGGTCACGTGATGCGATTAATCAGCGTAACTTTTTTTAATGCATTAGATTTTTGTCATTAATTTATCGAAATAAACATGTTAATTCGACACCTATGCCTGACCATGGCACCAATAGGGAATTTAATGATACTACGTTCAGATACATAGACTTTCATATGGAGTTGTTCCCCCTTTCCAGCTACTATAATGGTTCCGCCACCCATGCTCTGGACTCTGAGGGTAACTTGTTTTCATTAACAAACTAGATAAAACATAAATAGCTTTGGTTTTATATTTGATTACATTAATGTTTAATGATTTACAATACATATTTGAACTGCAGCTGTGTAACTATGTTAAAGGGAACATTGCTTTTAAAAAGCTAATTGTTTAAAGTATTTGCAAAGCAAATGTTATTGCACTGTTCATATAGCAGTGCTAATATAATACTGCACATCACAGGAGTCTCAGGAGACACCTAAACCACATCTAATCAAGTTTAGCATGTACAGGAATTATAAAGATGATGTATAAGACTGTAAAACACAATAATTAAATTCCACTAGCCAATCTTGCTTTTATAGTACAAAAAGAAAACTAAGTAGGTTATCTTTCCTTCTACCTGGTGGTAATTAAGCCTTATTGGTCAATCTTGCATTAATTGGTCATCTATGTTTTACAGAATGTATCATTTACTAGAGTGCAACATGAATTTTAAAATTGGGGCCAAGATAGAACTTTAACCAGACGGCTGATTGAGAAGTAGAAACTTCTAAATGCTGCTAAACATGAGTAATTATTGTGATAATTACAATTGTAAATACATTCTCTTATTATTCTATCAACAATATTAACTTAAACTAATTACCAAGTGCACATTTGGCATGAATTTCTCTCTCCATCTGTCTATATGTCAAGTACAACTGGTGGAAAACTGTGGTTTTCTTTAATATGGAGCCAAGTTGTCGAGGTCAACACAAGACAGGTTTATAGTAATTTACCAACAAAGAACTTGCAACATGACAATGTACGTGTATACTGTATTTTAATATATGTTCCACTGTACAGTTTTCTTGCCACCATCAGTCTTTGGTGACAGATTTATGATTAGGCTCCAAGAGAGCCCTCTCAGATTTCATCTAATCAGTGATTTTACAGGAGTGATCAAATGAAATGCACACTAATAACAAAAGGCAGTCTCAAACTCCATCCTATGTTCTCAAAGATGGAATTTTCTTCTGTTGGAGTCCATTTCATGGCGCTGAAATAAAAAAGGAAGTTTTGATTAATAAAGGAACCTCTTAATATTGGGTGAAAGAAAGTAATACCCAAAGAGGGCTTCTAAACTCACCTTGTGAACCCATTCATACTCTCCAAACTTGGAGTCAAACGTCCCCTTCTGAAGGGAGCGTAACTTCAGGGTGAAGCGAGGTCCTAGCTCCTGAATGCCTACTCTTTTTTCATTCTTGAAGATGTATCTGTGCAATAGAAAAAGTATGATCATAGATGCATCATCAAATCATTTTTCAACAGCAGGGGTCTTAAAGACCGACCATCTTCTTCAACTATATGAATCACAAAAACCTTAGTTTCTTATCCATATGATAAAGCAAAGTGACCCCTTATAGTCACGGGTGAACACACCACACAGAGTGAACAACAAGAAATTCTTTCTCTGCATTTAACCTATTCTCCAAGTGAAGCAGTGGGCTGCCACCAACAGGGGGCGCCCATAGAGCAGCATGATAGTTCCTTGCTCAAGGGGGATAGTTCCTTGCTCAAGAATACAACAGTGGTGCCATTAGTAGTCCTGGGATTCAAACCCACAAACTTCTGATCACAGGGGCAATTTAAAGAAATTGATTTATTAGCCCAAGCCATCTTCTCCAATTCAGGTACTCAGACTGGTCTGCGGCTACAGCTATGCACTGTGTGTTCTGATACCATTCTATAATAGCCGGTATTTATTTTATCAGCAGTTTGTGCTACAGTAGCTCTTCTGTGTGATCAAGCCTTCACTCCCATCACATCACCTTGGGTGCCCATGATACTGTTTTTCCTGCTTCGACCACATCTACTTCAAGAACTAACTGTTCACATGCTGCCTTATTTATCCCATCCCTTGTTCGGTGCCATTGTAATGAGATGATCAATGTAGGTCGCACATATATACATATACATATATGTGTGTGTGTATATATATATGCGCGTGGGTGTGTATGTCATATGACTATATAGTGTCAGTACCTGTGAAACCTAAAGAAGATGAAGTCTCGCTGGTTGTGGAAAGTGGCAACTTGACGACCAACAAACTGCGGATCGTGAGGAAACAGCGCGGCAAACATGCGCCCGATGCTGTGGCCCAGTCTAGTGGTGAAATTATTCAGAATGACCTCTGGGTAGTGTTCTGTTGGCTCTTTGCCTCTTCTCTGCAAGATCCAAATAAAAAAATAAAAGCAATATTTCAGTGAAAGTAATGTTACACATCTCAAATATGATAAAATAAAGCACTGAATTGTAACAAACCTTCATCTCTTTGCGAAGTCTGACACTGCTGACTTTGAAATGGGCTGTTGGTCCATCAGGAAGGTGACACAGAATCATACCATCTTTGAGAATATGAATTAAGGAACTCTACCATGTGTGAAAATATATATATCATTTTTAAAAAATCTATTATTTATTTATTTATTTTTTAAGAAAATCGAAACACACACAGAGAACAATACTGTTTCCTTAAAATTACAAAGTGAAGGATACTTGGCACTTTTCGGTCCTCGTTAATGACTATGAGGTATGTAAAATCTCGCGATATGCACTGAGGAATGACCCTCTTCAGTGCAAGGCCTCTTCTGTAGTATACATGCGCGTTTGGTACTACTGTCGCCAACTGCTCACAAAACCGCACGGTTCTCTAAAAACACAGAAATGATCAATACACAGTAAACATTTCTACCAGTAATAAACATTTCAATACATTACAAAGTTTCCCAAACATCCATTAATATGTTCACTATAAAAAGCAAATTCTGTGTTCAGGTACATTGTGTTACCAACTCTCTTTGTTATTGAGAGCATGCAAAATAAGCGACTACTTTATTTTTTCCTGCATTATGACATGCAATTGGGTCATATTGTGGCGTACTAAAGACCTGCATCTTAGCAGAAGTAGGTTTAGAAAGCTGGAGCATCAGGGGTCTCACACACCCTGTGCTAAGTTCGACATGAATACTGACAAAGCAAAAATGCAAAACACACATTTTTCACAGTAATGTTGATCCTGCTTTAGAGGTCACTACGTGATTCTGTATTTATTGAGCTCCAGTGACAGTTATGACTGGGCTTTCCCGCTCGACCTGTGCCCTGAAATCCCACCAAGTAAAAATACCTTCCTATCAATTTGGTAGTATAATGAACTTACTCCTCTTGGTCTGTCAGATGTGGTGATGAGCACTTTGGGGTTTATCAGTTTGTTGAAGTAAGCTGAGAACTCATCAGTCCCTTCATCATACGCCACCTGTTTAACATATTCATGCGATTATTAACATGGACAAAAATCCAAACTATATTTTTATTTACAGCCTTCTCTGGAAATGTGTTCATACCTCCTCGTCTTCTGGGTCTACTGTGGTTTCGTCGTACACTCTCTGATTTTCAATTGTTTTTGGAACCTCTTTTGGGGGCGCCTATGGTGGCCACAGAATAAAGAATGAGTACAAAACAATACACGGTTGGAAAGTCAGCACGTCACTGGTTCTGAAAGGATCATTTCCAGCATTCAAAATCATCAACAAGAATGCCCGGGGACAGACAGCAGGTTAACAAATACATACCTTGTCACCAAGAGCTTCTCGTTCCTTTTTCCTTTTTTTTCTCAATTCCAATTTTTGCTGAAGTGGAGAAAAAAAAAGATAATAATAATTATATTAAATCAGTGCTTTTCAAACTGGGATCTGCCAAACTGTTCATTCTTTGCTTTGCTAGTTAGTTTGGCCAACTCTAAAAAAGATATGAGAAGGACAGATTGTATAAATTATTAAATGTAATATACATAATTAGTAAGTAATAATTAACAGGTTATCTGCAATGCCATACAACTGTGCTATGTATCTTGTATGAGGTGCCCAACAATAGCTGCAAAATGTAGAAGCTTCAGGTAGGTTCGGGGGCACATAGAATTAATAATGGGAGCTTGAGAACTGCTGCATTAAACTACATGACTGACTGGATTCCAGTGCAACACGGGCTTAACTCATTTAACTATTTATAACTAAATTCGTAAATTTCCCCAGGACTGGAATGAGGGCCACTGACTCAATGAAGTGCCTAAAGAACATGAATTTTCTGAAATTAGAAAACAGAATACTAAAAAGTCCAAATTCAGTCTTTAAAAATGTGATTTAGGCGTTGGGCAATAAGCAGAAATGTTTTATCATAATAAATCACACTTTTCTGAACACGGTCTGTATTTAAAATAATACATTTTATTTGAAAAAGCACCTTTCAGAGCACTCGAGGACACTGTACACAGCAAAAGAATAAAAGAACAATAATAAAAATAATATTATTATTATTATTATTATTATTATTAAGATCACTAAGGGCTACAGGTTAGAAAAGATTAAAAAGCATATTAAATTTAGACAGTGGAAATGAATCAGAGAGAGAAAGGGTATGAAAGGGAGTGTCAACATGAAGGAGGTCAGATAGATACAGAGGGGCAAGGCTGTGAATGGCAATTCGTCCTCAGATGTGCTTAGGGGTCTTGGGAATCGAACCCATGACTTCCTGGTCGCAGGGCGTATGCCCTAACCACTAGGCAACAAGGCTGCCTTTTTGTAGATGCATGGCATGGCAAGTAAATTGTGCTGTACCACATCGCAAGACACAACAGAGAGCTGCGAAGATCAGCAGGGTCTCTTTCCCCTTTGCTCCATTCACAAAGCCACCAGCATTGTGGACGCCCCCACACACCCTATTCTCTCTCCTTCTGTCTGACAGAAGGGTCTGCAGCATCCAGACCTTCACTACCAAGGAGGGAAACATTTTCCTCCCAGAGGTCACCAGACTCCTCAATCAGAACTGAATAACAAACTAGTAAAGTGTAAAGTGACCATTTTGTCATACGTGAACACTGCATTTAACCCATGAAGCAGCGGGCAGCCAGGAACACAGCGCCAGGGGAGCAGTGTGTGGGGATGGTACCTTGATGAAAGGTCCCTCAGAGGTGCCACTAGCAGTCTTGGGATCTGAACCCAAGACTTTCTGATCGCAGGGTGAATGCCCTAACCACTAAGCCACCCCTATATATCACATACAGACCCTTTCCAAAAAATTAGAAAATCATGGAAAAGTTGATTTATTTCCATAATTCCATTCAAAACGTTATAAATTCAGGGCCCACAACTTAAATTATTTCAAGTACTTAGTTGTTTATTTGAACATAATTTGGGCTTCCAGCTCATAAAACTCACGAAAACAGGAATTAAAAAAATTTGAATACTGTGAAGAACCCAAACTGGTTTGATGGTCATGCTATCACAGTGCTCAACTGGCCAGCCAACTTGCTGGACCTAAACCCCTTGAGAATCTATGGGGTATTATCAAGAGGAAAATGAGGTTCAGACCCAAAAACAAAGAAGAGCTGACAGCAAGCATCAAGGAAATCTGGGCTTCCATAACTCCCAGGCAATGCCACAGGCTGACTGCCTCAATGCCACGGCTCACATATTATATTCACTTTACTCACATATTTTCGTTGCTGAGGCTTCCCAGAATATAACAATATTTGTCACTTTGGCAGAGATGTTTTTAGTGAGATGAAATACTTGAAACTGTAAAGGCGTAGCAAACTGCCTCAAAGTGCCAGAAAGGCCTTGGACCTCAGAGGGTTAAAGCAAAGGGATTCGCAACAAAGTATTGAAGATTGACATATCCTTTTGAAAGTACCATATTTTAATTGATTTGATGTGATCCTAATTTTTTTCTGCAACAACTGAGAAGTAAATGGTGATGTCTTCACAGTATTCTAATTTTTTGAATTTGTGTTTTCGTGGGTTTTATGTGCTGGAAGCCCAAATTATGTACAAATAAACAAGTACTTGAAATTGTTTAAGTTGTGGGCCCTGAATCTAAAATCTATGAAAGTGTTTTGAATGGAATAATGGAAATAAATAAACTTTTCCATGATATTCAAATTTTTTGGAATGGGTCTGTACACACACTCTTAACTGAACAACTTGCTGAACTGCTTCCTTCGGCCAGTCAAGTGGCATACATACACTAAACTTTTCTGCCAAAAACTTATTCCCCAAGGGCCAAAGTGAATACCCTGTATTTATTTACATACTGTAAATTTTTTATCTAATCCTGCTGCTACTTGAAATGTTCGCAAAATTATTTATTGCTGTCTACCTCAATCTTTTTTTTTGCACACTTGATGACTCTGCTGCTAGAATACAGTTTGTCATAATACTGCATTCACTCACACTTGTGCTGTTACTGCTCTGGTTGACTGCACTGTATGTTGTCTTGTCCTGTAAATTACTGTACTTTTACTCGTGTTTACTTTTGCTCTCTTTAGTCCTGTCCTGCCCGCACTTATGTAGTCTTGTGTTGTTTCTGTTTTTTGTTCTTGTGCTGCACCATGGCTCTAGGGGAACATGGTTTTACTTCACTGTGTACCGTGTATATGGTTGAAAAGACAATAAATACCTTATTGATTACCTGACTTGAATTAAACTGCAGGTCTTCATGGATGCGTTCACTCCTCACTGTCACACATCCACACAATAATCTGAGCAACAGCCTGTTTCTGCTTTGCTGTGCAATTTATAACCGTGTTTAAATCACTATAATAATGTGTCACCTCACTATGTGCATTATGTTGCTATGATGTGCAACAGTCTACCATGTGTAATATTGTGCAATGTTCTTATCGGGTGCTAAAACATTATCATGTGCAATATATTATGTGCAATAGTCTTACCATGTGAATGTCATTATTTATATACTACTGATCTTTACTACATGCAATAAGATACTCCTAAATACCATCTGTGTCTGTAACTTACTTATCTATAGTATTTATACCAAGCATTTTTGTATATAGCATAGTGTATTTCATATTTTATATGGGGATTTTATCTACAAAGTTGAATTGGATTTATTTAGACATTTTTTTATTGTTCTTGTCTGTGTCACTGTGTCTTGTTAGTCATAAACTATTTCCTCTGGGATCACTAAAGTTTTCTGCTTCTGCACCTGATCTCTCACTGTCTGTGCTTTGTTTTGTTTATCCCTGAATATATCATGTTAACAAGTGCCAGGTTTTTGAAGAACTGACCAGTAAATCTGACACCAGCCTTTTTTTATATATCTGTCCACTTTACCTTGCGTTTCTCCTGCTTCAGCTTCATGAACATGAGGTGTCTCCTCTGCTTGTTCTTGATCTCAGACAGGCTGAAAGTGGGAGGCAGTGAAGAATCAGAGAAACCTGAAGAACCTGGAGCCTCTGCAGCTTCAGCCTCTGTACCTTTTCCCTCTGTCGCCTCCATACGCTTCGATTTTCTCTTTTCTTTCTTAACCCTGCCCTTCTTGCTGGGTACATCTTCAGAAACTGGCACCTCCACGAAGTCCATGTTTTCTCGAGTTCACGTGTGTTTGAGGCAGGCTTCGAACCGGAAATCCACAGCATGTGTTAGTCGCCTCGCGCCCCCCAGAGGCAGGGAGGACTTCAGGTCTAAACATGGCCAAAAACACTATATGGACAAAAGTATTGGGGCACACCTCTTAATTATTGGATTCAGGTGGGCTTCCAGTGAAGAGCAAACCTAATGCTTCAGCATACCAAGGCATTCTGGACAACACCATGCTTCCAACTTTGTGGACACAGTGTTTGGGGAAGAACCTTTTATTTCCAGCATGACTGCCCCAGTGCACAAAGCAAGCTCCATAAAGCGGCCCCTATATAGTCCATCCAACACCTTTAGGATTAACTGGAATGGAGATTGCCTTTTTATCCAACATCAGCGCCTGACATCATAAATGCTCTGCAGAATGAATGGGCATGAATTTCCCACAGAAACACTCCAAAGCCTTCCAAGGAGAGCTGTTACAGCTGCAAAGGGGGGGACCAATGTCATTAAAGTTCCAGTTAGTGTAATCGTCTCCCTATACTTTTGTCCATATAGCGTAATTTAAAGAGCACTTGTTGCTGGCACAGGTGTTCAGCCGCAGTGTCATACGCGATTCCTCATTAATACCCTTGATTGTGGGGGGAAAAAGAACAGAGCAGGTGTTTACAAAGGCCATGTATATCTCACTTTTAGACATGTTTTTATCACGGTATACTGTCGTTATATTTTCTTTAAAAATAAGACTACAACATCTACAAAAAGACTGTTCACAGTAGGCCTAAAGCTGAATTCAGGTGCAAGGGCATCAGTTTTCACACTAGCAAAATGCACTGGACAGCTGAGGAATTTGCATTTACAAATGGGAATCTCATGAGTCCAGATGATACATGGGTTCACAACATAATATAATTTTCCTACACTGAAAAGTGTTGCCAGTGAATGTGGAAAAGAATCACTTCTAAATTCACTTCTAAATATACCTGACTCCCTTCTGTATATCTGAGCACTTTTAGATACAGCAAAGAAATGCAGAATATACATTTCCCATACCTCCATACTTTTTTATACATTTTTTTCTTTGTGATACTTGATATTTTGAAATGTTTTTGGAAAGATCATTTTACTCTGTCCAAAGTAACAATGAATTTTAGAATGGGTTTAGGTCATTTTACCTGCTTAAATGCACACTACAAAAATGAAACATTTAACCATAAATAGTTGTGGATATGAAGATGCTGTGACTGCTGTGGGAACAATTTTTCCTTTAGTTGGAGAATGCTGAAAGAAGGCCCCAAACGTTATTGCTTAGAAGCCAGATATCTTATGGAGAAAATGTATGACTGTGTGAAAATGAATGTATGATTGAATGAAAATGAAATGACTCATCAGATGAGGCTTCGTGGCTCAGTTTAATTTATTTTCTCTTTCTGCAAGGATAAGACACTTGGCTCCGTCATATATTATGTGCTGAACAAAGTATGTATGATGAATTTGCATGACGCATGGTAGGTACTGTAGTGAGAAAAACGATACATAAAATCATTAAAAAAACATAAAAATGGTGAGGCTTAGGGATTATAATGTTCTATGGAATATTGCTTAACAGGATACATGGTATATTGAACTCTGGTTTTAGTCGTAATGCCCCTTTACCTAAATGTATGTACAGGTAAATCTTTCAAATGACAATAACCAGGGTGAGGGTGTGGATTAGTGATTAAAGCCAAAAGTGAAATAATTCATCCAAATCTTCAGAAAATCTATTCAATGAGTCCTAGGTTTATTATACACCATGTAAAGAACATAAACACTGAAGCCCAGGTACTGGAAGCTCAGGACTCTTTACCTATCTGTAAACTGCCCAATGAGTAGAAGGTATGCTAAATCACTATACTCTGCAGTGTTGTGGCCCTTCTGGAGTGGAATGTTACATAAAGCATGTACCTTCACCACACCCTGTCTCTCCTAGTGGACCACCCCAATAACCCTTTTAATGGGATGCTCACTTTCATTTTAGATTATAGACCCCACACCACTGAGAACCTAATTTTTATTTGCTTTTTTGAAATTATAGAGGTTGATGTAGTACATAAAAATATTGAAGTTTCAAAACATACTGCTCACTCCCCAGTCCATAAAACCCACTTATGGAAACTAAGCTGTCAAACCAGCCTTGACTGCATTCACTGATTTTGTGATGACACCATCACCATCCTATTAACATACGTCAATTTAAACTTCTGTATGGAGTTTTTCAGTCTGGATTGCTTTTTGAATGATGCACAATATAGGGCACCTAATCAGAGCAGAGGTCATTTACATAGACCGGTCTTAAAGGAGCAATTTCTAATAGATAAAGAGAGATTGGAAATTGGTTACTGGCAAATAAATGACAAGTATTGTTAGTACATAAATGCACATTAACAACATAAGAGGATAAAATACAAGACAAATTGTAGAATATGAGCCCTTTAAGGAATAGATTCCTTAAAACCTGCATAACCTGCATAACTTTGCTTGCTCTGTTTCATCTTCACATGTGACTTCTAAAGGTGACACTGAGCCTCCTGCTTCTAACAGCCTTTAAACCAGGCCACAGCAGGGCGGAAGGCTTTGTAGATGGTTGGATTTTGCGAACAGATGAGGCCACCACCTCTAAAAGCCTGTCCACTCTCTCTGTTCAGGTCCCCCACACAAGTCCACATGGCTTTGTATTCCAGGGAGACACACCACTTCGAGTGGTCGTCATAGGAGCTGAAAATGACATTCTCCGGCAGGCGAACCCTCTTGATGTTCAGTGCATAGTACGGGAGGGAACAGTTGGAAGGTAGCCAGTGGGCCTTCCGTTGCCATGATTCTACCAACAGGTCTGTCTTCAGTGTCTGTGCAACCCAGCCAGCATAAATGTCTAAAGGTCAAATCACAGAAGACGATTAGGTTCCACTTAATATTAAAGTCCCTAATAACTGTGTAACCACACACTAACAACACACATAATAGCAGTGTAACTACTGTGGCTGTACTTATAGTCACAGAAGAATTACAGTCATGCAGTGTAGTGTAGTAACACATTTCAAATATTTAAACATCTTAAATATTAAAATATAATCATTATTTCCATATTAATAATAAATACCAAACATTACAATCAAATAAATGTAGTGTATCCATTTTCTGCAAGAATTTAAAAATATTACACATGCACAATGTACGCAAACCATGGTATTCTGCACGTTCCAAAAGCCTTGCATCCATTACATAAGCAATGTCAACAGTTACTCAAGAACTCAAGTGTCCTTTGGCATAACCAAAAGTCAACAAGTGGCTGTGTGACTGCCAAATGAATACTGTCTATTCCAAAATGGGGGGAAAGCATGTAGAGTCTATTTATGAATTACCTGCAGAATACTAAGTTCCTCTTACCATCAACATATCTGTGAGATTTGGCAAAACTGAGGAAAATCTCTCCTTGGACTGACTTCAGCTTCTCCAGCTTTCTTCTGGGGACTACAGTCGGGGTCTTGCCAGCACAGATCTTTGCCATGACTGGCAGATCTGTGTGATACGCCTTTGGCACTGAGCAGTTATATACACGGGGATATATGTACGCCAGCTGCTGTGCTGTTAGAAAAAATAAATTCTGAGTGAGGCTGCAAGCACTAGAGACCTCTAATCATTCAACATCACAGTCACAAAAATAAGCTGTATTTACCACTTAATATAATAGACAGACAGATAGATAGATAGATAGATAGATAGATAGATAGATAGATAGATAGATAGATAGATAGAACTGTGTGTACATTACATTTATTACATTTTCAATATTTTTGAAAATGTAATATATGTTTGCCTTTTGCATTAAATGTGTGTGTGTGTGTGTGTGAGAGGGAGAGAGAGAGTGTGGGTGGGTAGGCTGTAGGTATAAAACCATGACTTTTTGAAGTGAATGTAAATTCACATCCTATGAATAAATGTTAAATAAACATGTAACTTGATCAAAGATGTTTAGACTTTTGCATACACACACACACACACACACACATACATGTACATATGTATACATGCTTTGTGTAAATATGTGAACATGGTTTGACGGTTTGCTCACATATCGTTTGGAACTGTTGGTAACTGTAGGTTGTACAGAGAAAAGTCTGCCCGAAGAGTTTGCCGGTAGAGGGGTAGCCGAAACCCATTTCAAGGAAAGGTGGAAAGTGAGGAACACTGTGTGCTAGCCAGAATCCCTGAAAGCGGTCAAACAGCAATACCCCTACAGAACACATTCACACATAAACCATGCATCTCATCAATCATAGATCAATGCATCTCATCAATCTGTATTACCTTAAAACAATATAACTTCTGTCTGGACTGGATTTTTTAACAACAGCATTGATCAAATAAAGAAATAAACCTAAATTCACTGCAAGGACAGATTTTACAGCAAAACCCTGTTATTCTGACGATATATTAGCTGAGGGAAAAATTCTCACAAACAAATGCATGCTGCCCTATTACATGCAGGCCCTCTGCACCAGAGCTTTATCTGATACTTAGAAAAAATCAAAGAGTGAAATCAATGCTCAGTCAACAGCACATATTTGTTATCAGCTGTGGTCTTTGCACTGGATCAGCCTCCTTTTCTAGCAGCAACATACTGAACAACCATCTTCCAAACAGACATACAGTAAATGCTGAATAAAGCAATGAAGCATACAGTGTGAAGGTTAAGGTGAGATTTGACTTCTGCAAGAACAAAATTTGCAAGAGTACCTTTAGCGTGTCCAAAATTATTCTGGTACTTCAGCAATGGAGGAGCGTCATTGTAGAGCACGTATGCGGAGCTGTTTGGCTTTAAAAAATCAGTGCTAATTAATGGATATGAATATACAGCACAGTAAGCGATTATGTGTTCAAAATAACACTAGAATTAGAAAAATGCACATAAATACACACAGTGTTTTGTGTATATTAGGTTACCATTTCCAAACCTGTCCTTGAGGAAGTTCAATATTTACATTTAGTCCATGATTTTGATGCAATTTCTTATAACCAACATACACTATGTGGACAAAAGTATTGGGACACACCTCTTAATTCTTCATCATATCAAGAAGTTTTGGTCAAGGCCATGCTTCCAACTTTGTGGACACAGTTGTGTGCCAGTGCACAAAACAAGCTCCATAAAGACATGGTTGGATGAGCTCAGAGTGGAAGAACTTGACTGTCCTGCAAATAGACCTGACCTCAACCCCATCCAACACCTTTGGGATGGAGATTACGGGCCAGGCCTTCTCGTCCTACATCAGTGCCTGACCTGATAAATGCTCTTCAGAACGAATGGACACAAATTCCCACAGTAACATCCCAAAATGTTGTGGAAAGCCTTCCAAGAAAGTGGAAGATGTTGTAGCTGCTAAGGGAGGACCAACTCCACATTAAAGTCTATGTATTTGAATGTAATGTCATTAAAGCCCCTGTTGGTGTAATGGTCAGGCATCCCAATACGTTGGTCGATATAGTGTATCAGAGCATGGCCAGAATAATTGAAACAGTCTTGTTAGAATGTATTGTATTTATGTGTATTCATATTTAGTCTAAAGTTACAT
>JBBPCY010113689.1:0-18566 GCA_037974405.1 Brachyalestes nurse | reverse complement strand
GCAGATGATTCCAGATGATCAGGCGGTGATCAGTATACTGGTGGTGCTGAATGCTGAGTGGTTGGAACTCCTTTTTCTAGGCTCCTTGTATCTTTATGCAGTCTGTCACAGTATAATGTTTGTTCCCTTTTCTTTCATTTAATAAACACTGTATGTGAAAAATAACTCAGACACAAAATATACAAAATATAATAATACACAAAATTCAATATCACAAAATAAGTGCTGTATATGGTAACGATTCTCCGTCCTCAAAAATGCTAGCACTGAGTTGTGTATTTTGAGTTGTGAACGAGGCCGTTTACCTCATTAAGGTGATTTTTTTTGTAGTAAAACAGTCTCTAGTGTGTTGAAAGAGATTTTCGGTAGAATATTGCATTTGTAAATTCCCCGAAGTGCTCGACTTTCCCCACATGTTGTGTGTTTGTGCAAAAAAAGAGAGAGAGAGAGAGATGCCCGATCTGGAGTGTTTAAGCAACTCTCTCCCCTTGAGAGTGTGCAAACGCTAGGCTGTGTGTGTGTGTGTGTGTCTGTGCTCTGTGAGGCGTTGTGTACTGTGTTTACAGACGCGGTTCCCTGGCGACGCTCCCCCCGGTGAGTATCACACATAAATAAGCTCCGTAATCCAAGAATGAAAACACATCAGAGTGTGTGTACACACACCGCCTGTCAGATGTTTGGGGAGGGGCCCCCATCTTTTTTCATGTTTTAATAAAGGAACATGCTTAACTTTTGGATTTGCAGTCATTTAACACATTACAGGCCCCACAAGGTAATCTTGCATTGCATTATAAGGCAGTAAACAGGGACATTAAACACACCCTTTTTGCTTAATTTTTACTTAATGCTACACCAGGTTTACAACGAGCATAAAATGGAGATACACTTTTAATTGTTATGTACACTACTGTACAAGAGTCTTGAGCAACTCCTCATTTCTTTATATTTTGCTTTGAATCACCTTACTGGTGCAAAAATACTTTTTATGCTTATCTTTGTCATATTGAGAAGATTGTGCCTAGAAAAAGGTGTTCAACCACTCAGTACACTGATCACCAGCCTGATTATCTGGAAACAGTGTGTTGTGCTCTTGAATGTTCTGCATGGCACTTGCTCTGTCTGTCAGGTTGTGAGTCAGCTGTTCAAACGCAGAGTTTAGTGTGATTTAATTATTCATGGACTGTCAGATGTATAGAAGTATAAATAATAAATATTAATATAGATGCCAGCCTAAATCTGAAGTGCTGGTCAGCAGTTAGAACACAATGTGCAGTATTGGACACATTAGTTTTAATGGAAAGTAGTCAGGCAGCGTAACTGTGTGATGTTACAAGCCGAAGGGTTAATGTCCTGTTCTGTTACATCAGTACTGAAGGATGGGGTGGGAGGGAGTATCAAACCCACCCAGAAAAAACAAGGACTATTATATGACATTGTTGAGGATAGTACTTGTGATCTACAAACAATAGTGCCATCATTTACACGGCTGCACCACTTGGGAGCTCAGGATTGCTCATTTTAAGCTTCCAGACTTGCTATAGAGCACTTGAATGCAGGCCAGCTTTCAAGGTTTAGAAAGGATGAAGCAGCAGAGGCCGTTGGTGGGGACTCCCTTCCCTTAGGAGGTGATAGAGGGTCAATAGAAGTCACCACAGGGATCGATGGCACTGTGTGTGTGTGTGTGTGTGTGTGTGTGTGTGTGTGTGTGTGTATGCTATGCATTAAAGGTGAGAGGTACGTGAGGCAAGGTGAGCCCCGTGTCTGTGGCATCCAGAGGAGACTTGGCTGTGGTTATTTTGGGGATTTTGCTTAGGAGGCACAGCTAAGCACATTCTCTCTCCCTCGCTTTCTCTTCAGGTTGGGCTTTATTGTGCAAGGTGATGCTGTTTTTATTGGGGGTGGATAATTCCAGCTAAATAAAAACAAACACACAGGTTTGTTTTCAGACAGTGTGGGCACAAAATGTGTTGTATGTTTCGTCACTGTGGGAATGAGACCTCATCTTCAAAATGAGAAGAATAAGACATTTCAATGCATGTTAATGAAAGAAGTATACAGTAACCCCCTGGAATTTGTGTGGGTTACGTTCCAAGAACACCTGTGAATTGTGAAAAACTGTGAATTTGTGACGAAAAAGCAACAAAAAAAAACGTGGAGGATATCTACAGTTTCTGCTAATTTGGGCAGGGTTTCCGTGAACAATTATTAGTTAGGTTCTAAGAAAACATCTGCAAATGTTTCCCAAGTGTAGATATCTTGAGTGTTCTCATGTTTTTCGTTTTTGTTATTCTGAAAGCCCTATAGTTTTTATTATTGTAAATTAAATAAATTTTTAACTGTATTTATCCTGCTTATACCAAAGAAAACATGCTTGCAGGGTACAGATTCACGTTTTTTCAAAATTTGCAGGTGCTCCTGGAACGTTACCCCCGCAAATTTCAGGAATCTACTGTACATTTATTTTCTCACCTTACTAAGGTCATAGGTACCAGGCGTGAGGCAAGGACTCACCCCGGGCAGGGCGCCAGCCCACTGCAGGGCACAAACACACAGACACACACACACACACACCTACAATCAATTTAGAATTCACAATTCACCCAACACACATGTCTTTGGATTATGGGAGAAACCAGAGACCCCGGAGGAAACCCACGACACCATGAGGAGAAGACGCAAACTCACAAGATTCGAACCCCCCACCAAGGAGTGCTACCTACTGCGCCACCATGGGGTCTATATATATATATATATATAGTAAATATCAATGTAAAAAAAAAAGCACTCATGTAAAAAGTTTTCAAAAGGACTTGTACAAAGTGAGGACTGTTCTTATAAATGTTGTTCAGATTTTGCAATACAAGACATTTTTGTCCTGATTATTAAAAATAAATGCACATAAACACCCCCTGCAATGTCTCTTGGGATGTGGCTGCATTTGTGTCTGTGGAGATCATGACGTCACTCCTGGTGCCCTCATTTCAAACCTGCAGACTGGCTTTTCTCACACTTTTACCTCACACACACAATTGCAAACGCGCGCTCACACACACACACACACACACACACACATGCACACACATATACCTACACACATACATGCACACACACTGTATTATAACAGGTGATCAATCTATAGGACCTGTTTTCCATTGATACTTAAACACTGAGCCCATAGGCCAGCACAATAATGACCTTGATTTCTCTGCTGTACACACACACACACACACACACACACACACACACACACACGCGCATACAAACACACATAGACACAGGAGATGGGAAAGCAGGAGAAGCACTAGGACAGTAGGAGAGACAGATGTAGAAACATGGGGAGAGACACAAAGAGGGGGAGAGAGAGCGAGAGAGAGAGAAAGAGAGAAAGAGAGAATGGTAATGAGACGGAGAAGGGAAATAAGAAAGTAATAAAGAAGAGGGTGCAGACTGGGAACGTGTGTATGTGAGTGTGTGTGTGTGTGTGTAGGCGCCGTACGCATAAGTGCAATCTATATGAAGCATTCATGTGTAGTGCACTAGAAATTAAAATAACCTGAAAGTACCCACACATACACACCGACATAGATACACACACACACACACACAAAAAACACACAAACACACACACCAGCAGACATAAATACACACACACACACACACACACACACACACACACACACACACACATACATATACACTATTTATGAATCAGAAACTTCTCTCTCTATCGCTGTATTTCTCTCTCTCTCTCTCTCTCTCTGTATGTGTGTATCTGTGTGTGTGTGAGATACGCTTTACTGCAGTAGAGTTGATGGGAACACACTGGTGTAATCTGACACTGAGCAGTGGGACAGCAGGGACAGAACAAGCTCCTAATCGAACAGGACAGGACGCAGCATTCACACACACACACACACACACACACACATACTCTCTCTCTCTCTCTCTCTCTCTCTCTTGCTCACACACACAAACACACACAAACACACATTGAGGCTAGAGTAGAAGGAAATGTATTTATTTGAACTGAAAACCACCAAGAGACATCCCATTCTGAGAGTGTGAGGGTTTACATGTCTCAATTTACTCTGTGTGTGAGTGTGTGTGTGAGTGTGTGTGAGTGTGTGTGTGTGTGTGGAATATACACAGACCACAGCAGCGTATGATAATAACGATGACATCACTCTACCCATCATCATCTTTAATGGCCTCAAATCTTCCTCTTCCTTCCTCTGGAGGAGAGAGAGAGAGAGAGAGAGCGAGAGAAAGATGGAGAGGAAAAGTGAAAAAATGACAGAGGTAGAGGGAGAGAGAAAAATGGGGAGAGAATAAGCAAGATAATGAGAAGAAGAAAGAGATAAAGAGAGATGAAGTAAGAGAAAGTGGAAAAGGGAGGGAGAGGAAGAGGCAAAAAGTGGGACGGGGAAGGAGAGAATGGAAAAGAAAGGTAGATAGAATGAGGAAAGTGAGTAAGAGAGACACAGAGAGAGGGGAAAGAGAGGGGTGAGAATGAGAGAAAAAAGAGAGAGAGTAGGAGAGAGAGGAAAAGAGCAAAAAGGGAGAGAGAGAAAGAGAGAGGGAAAGGGGGGAGAAGAACAGAGGAAAAGTAAAGTAGAGAAAGTGAGCAAAAGAGAGGGGGGAAGAATGAGAGAAAAAAAGAGAGACAGGAAAAGGGGGAAAGGTAGAGAGACAGAGAGGGGGAAAGATAGAGAGTAAATGAGAGAGAGAGTATAGAAATGGTTGTTTGTTATGGATGGATCTCCAGGCTTAGTGTTTATATCAGTGTTTGTTGTGACTATAACTGGCATGTTTTGAGTGTGATTTTTTTTCCTCTTCTTTTCTAGATTCTAGGTCTCAATTATATTATACATCTCAATGCATATTACATTCCAGTTAACTGTAATTACATGTTAACAGCACACATGACAACATGTAACTACTGGTGTATTTACTGTTATGATTTGATTACAGTATTTCAGCTCAAGTAATTATGTAATTACTTATAACTACATTAGGATATTCTTGTGCATTTACATTAGTAAAACATGCTTAATTACCCAAACTACACTACTGTAATCCATCTGTATCTGTGAATCCCTTGCCAACAGTTACATTGTTATTACATGTATTATTAATCTTTAACTACAAAGTTATTACAGGCAATATAATGTGGGATTGTTTACTTAATCTTGTGTGCAAAACAAAAACAGGTAAATTGTTATGAATATTTTTAGTAACATTAGTTACAATACATCTGCAACATTGCATATATTGAAATAATTTTGCCACTATGAGTATTACATATGACATCTATTGCTTCTCCTTTTGGATAAGAATCAAAAGCACCATATTTGGGTTTGTAGACATTTCAACAAATGTACTTATTATTTAAGTCCTGTCTGAATCCGCCTGAAAGTAAAGATTACCTTACTTTCCATAAACTGATACTAGATTATATTTATTTCATGCTATAAAATGAACCATACAAATGACACTAAATTAAACTATTTGTATACACTGAGATTTTCCACAATTGCATGTTCCTCAATATTTACTAAAAAACATTTATCAGCCAGAAATTGTCATGTTTTTATTCATCACAACTGGCATATAAAAAGCCACATATTATTATTATAATTATAATGTGGATGACCAGACAACTTTTAGATATTTATTTAGCTATTGAGTGATGAAACAGTTGATGAGTGCGTTTAAAGTTAAAGGACAGTGTGGTTTAAGTGGTTTATATATATATACTCATTTTTATCTGATTTATCTCATGTTTATCTAGAATGCAGCAGAACATCCGGTTTTGCAACACTCACATTTTGCACCTTCACTGGGCTCCTGTGATTCTCCATTAGATTTAAAACTCCTACAGAGCCAGAAATGTTCCTTCTAACAAATCACCGATCAGACCGGCTCGGCCTCTTAGAGTATCATGACCCACCTCTTCTCAAAGGTGTAGACTTTTTTGGTAAAAAGTTTGGGCACCAAAGTGGTGGAATAAACTTCCCTTGATTGTCAGAATTGCTGAGACCCAAACAAGTTAAATGGAGACTGAAGACAACACAGAGACTTCACGGAGCTGTGAGGAGAGCATCTACATGTTCAGCTCATAAACTAGCTTAACTAACAGAAATTTCACAAATAAACTCACAAATAACTGACTTGTGTGTGTGATCTTATGGGACCCTGGTGGACTAACTCCACCTCTGATAGCATCTTAATCAACTAGCAGCTCTTAAATGTAAGTCTTGGTTTACTAGTGTGAGGGACGTGTTTTCTAATGGACTACAAAGCACACATGAACATCACTCTGGAAAAGTGTTTGCCAAAAGCTGTAAATGTAAATGTAATGTGAGGCAGTCTGTATTCAGTATTAGTAGATCTGCTAAAGTTACCATTAATGTGTTGTTTTATCTGTTTTAAAATCCCAAACTGAGTCTGGTGTGTTTCTCCATTGGTTTGAGGAACCGGCAAGGAGCCATCACACATTATTATTCTTTCTCCTTTACTAGATGCTCTGCAGGAAAGAGAAGCAGGGAGTGTGTCACTGGAAATGCAAAAAAAAGCAGGACGATAGACGAGTGTTTGCTTTATCGAGACCGCAGTGGAAAAGAAATCTCACTCCGTCGCTCTGGGCTCACAGATTTTGAGGGTTTGGATGATTTTACTGATGGAGGAGGAGTAATGCTGTCTGAGAGAGAAACATTAATCTACACTGGAACTCAAAAACAGGCCCATATGCCATTTGGAAAGAAACTGTTGGGTGAAAAAAAAAGTTTATCCAATTTATCCACAAAAAACGAACATGGTCAATCAGCCAAAACATGTTTTGTACATGTGTTTCGTTTTGTACATGAAATGTGTTGCCTTATAACCCGCAAATGATCTGTAACAGACTTGCTTATGAGGTTTTGGACATTGTATGACTCTGGATTTCACATGTGGGTCATGAGAGACCTTTACTGGTTCTGGGATGATTGGTCTAAATGGGCCTAATCATAACATAGATACCACAGGGGAAAAGTGAAAAATGTATGGCTGATATACTGCAATGGGGTAGCTCTTTGTTATATTGTTGTCTTTCTTGGTAATGAAAGACAACAAATGAAGAATAACGAAAGCTACAAACTAAAGTTATGTGAATAAATAAATAAAGAAAGAGAGAATTTCAACCAAAACACAAACAGTATGATTTTAATCTTTAACAAACTTTTTGACACTTTTGCTCCAATTTTTTTTTTACAAGAAAATATATTTTCTTTGTTTTTTTCTTTTATAATAAGAATACCCACTGATCAGTAGGGTCCATATATGCAAATTTTGCAACTTGTTTTGAATTAATCAGTTTTGTGATGTCACAAACGCCACCTAATTGATATATTTCATGTTTCATTCAGTCTACAGTGGTTTAGTCCTGTTCATTCAAGCTGACGTTTGTGTGATTTCTTTTCGAATGAAGCAGCAGAGAGCAGCCAATCAGCAGGGAGTTTGTTTATGTACAGTACTGTGCAAAATGTCTAATGTCTAATGTTTTGCTTCCAAAAAGCCCGACTTCCTTGTATTTTTTCATGTAGTCTTGAGGAACAGTTCTCCAGGATTCAAAGTTTCAAGGTTCTCTCATTTTCAGTCCAGTCCCTGAACCATAACAGTTTCAGAGGAATGTATTTTTTGTTTGTTAAGCCTCACAGTGACCTGTGTTTAAATAATTGAGGCAGAACAAAGCACATCTACTAAACAGGTGCAGATGATTCCAGACGATCAGGTGGTGATCAGTATACTGGTGGTGCTGAATGCTGAGTGGTTGGAACTCTTTAGAAACTTTGCAGCCTGTCGCAGTAAAACATTTGTTCCCATTTCTTTCATTTAATCAACTCAATATGCCAAAGACAGTTTGACAGACAGAAAAAGTACTTTTGAACCACGTTGAAGGGGAGAGGGGCTCAATATTGTTTCTGGTGAATAAAAGTGCACAAATCATAAATTGACATCAGGTGATAATACAAAGGAAAAATAGGACACGGGTTCTTTAAATTATTCACACAACCCAACTGCATGCAGAATTCTCCCTGAATGAATTCAGGAGTGTTTTCAGGTTCTTGCTCTTTCCTCAGCTCTGACCACTCTTTCTCTCTATGTATGTGTGTGTGTGTGTGTGTGTGTGTGTGACCGGAGGCTGACCCAACAGCAGACTTAAGAGCTGGCGTTGGGTGCGCTGTTTGAACTCCCCTGTTATTATGTGCTGGCAACACTTGATCTTAAAGAAATACTTCACCTACTATACTGTGCAAAAGTCTTGAGCCACGCCTCATTTCTTCATATTTTTGAAAATCACCTTTTTGGTGCAAAAATACTATTTTATACCCATCAAACTGTCTTATCTTTGGAATATTAAAACGATTAAATCAAAAAAAGAGAACAAATGTTTTACCGTGACAAGCTGCAAAGTGCCTAAAGATACAAGGTGCCTAAATAAATGTGTACTGATCACCGTCTGATCATCTGGAATCATCTGCACCCGTTTCTTACTGGTTAGAATTGTTATTTTTGAATAATTTATACGTAGGTCACTGTTTGACATAACACGGAAAAAACATTTCTCTGAAACTGATCAGGTTCAGGGACGAGAATGAAAATGAGAGTCTTTAAAAGTCATTCAGGAAGCCTGGAGACCTCTTCTTCAAGGCTACATTAAAAATACAAGAAAGTATTGATCTTTGGAAGCAAAATATTAAGAAATGACAGATGGGTTAAGACATTTGTTCCCATTTTTTCATTTAATCTTCTCAATATGTTTGATGTGAATAAAATAATATTTAAAGCAAAATATAAAGTGTTTGTGAAAGGGTTAACATTACTCGGGTAACTAACCGTTAACCATGTTAGCACTCCTAGAGGCTGGAGTTGTGAAACTGCACTAAGTGCAGGTCCAGGTTCAGTCTTTTTCTACCCAAAACAGTCTAAACTGTAAATTTATTCACAGTAAAGCTGATCCCAGGCTCAGACTAGTCGCTGTTGGACAGCTTACTGCACTGTGGTCAGTGAGGAATGCGGAGTGTGGACAAGTTTGGATTTCTAGGAACAAGAGGGAGGCTAAGAGGACAAACTGACTGTGTCTGAGAAAGCTGTGTGTGTGTTTGTGTGCGTGAGAAAGTAAAAAGAATACATAGATGTACAGGTCAACACTCCTCATTCTTCCTCTGTTATGTCAACATGCCCTTTCTATTTACCCCAATCTGTCCCCACCCCCCCTGATGTAAACAACACTCGCTCTACACACACACACACACACACACACACACAAAACATCGCTAGATCAAATGATGAGGACTCGAGTGGCACTGGAGTGTGATCAGTACAGACCACCTTTTTTTACATTAATATAAAATACAAGGCAGAAGTTTTGAAAAGACATATGTATGTTTAGTGGACTGACATTCACTTTGTGTTGATCATGAAAACACAGTTCTTCAAATTCACACAACTTCTTCTGGTTTATGTATCACTGAACAAATTAAATCTTCTCCAGCAAGATGATGATCCCACATTCTTCAAAATTCTTCAGTATAGAAGTCAGGCTCCTCTCCACACCTTTGACTGCTGCTATCAATCAAAAAAGAAAAAAGTGACGATATAAGTAATGGTGTTTCATCAGGAAAGTGTTGGTGAGGTGAAAAAAAACAAACAAACAAAGAGAAAAAACATGTTTTTCTTAAATTGATGAGTTCTACGGATGTTTATGAGGAGAGGAGCTGAATTAATGACGTGGGATAAAACTGTTGATGATCTGAGGTTCATTTGCTCTTAAATGAAGAGGCCAATCAGTGTCTCTTTATCTTACAGACGCTCACGCACACACTCCTCTCTCTCTCTCTCTCTCTCTAGGAGTGAAAGTGTGCAGGTAATGACTGAGCTCCCTAAAACTTAAAATAACAAGTCTGTCCTAATTACAGCTCACTGATTATACACAGAGAGAGAAAAAGGGAGAGAGAGAGAGAGAGAGAGAGAGAGAGAGAGAGAGAGAGAGAGAGAGAGAGAGAGAAAATGAAAGAGTACAAGAGATAGGGAGAGAGATGGAGAAAGAGAATGAGGTGAGACAGAGAGGGGGAAAGAAAGAGAGAGAAAAAAATAAAAAGACAGACAAAAAGACAAATAGCAAGACAGAGAGACAATATATTAGACAGAAAGAGAAACAGAGAGTGCGAGAGAGAGAAACAAAGAAAAAGAGAATGTGTGTGAGGGAAAAACAGAAATAAACAGAAAGAGAGAGAAACAGAGCCATAGTGAAACAGAGAGAGAGAGAGAGAATGTCCATGTGTTCTCTGTTTGTGTAATTTGTTTCATGTAATAAATCTATAAATGCTGTAAATGACCCTCACGTGAGTAAAGTGCAGTTTTACGCTGCTCCGTTTCAGGGTTCAGCTGATCATGTTTTCACATTAGTTGTGCAGCCAATTGGGCAGTAAACGAGAGTATGATTGTAGGACGGGTTTTCTGGCCTGAAAAATGAATCTCGGCAGGTTTACAGAAACGAACCATTAGCTTCGTTCGACTGTGTGGACAACGGAGAGGCTTCAGTGTGGCGTGTTGTTTTATTACTGTGGTTAAGGTGGAATTTTCTAACCTCTGCTTGATATGAACCTCCTGAAAAATGATACTGTAGAGCAAAAGAGTTGAAAGAACAAAAGGAAACGGCTTCCTGTTGAGCTGAAAGGTTGTCGACAATGACATGCCCGTAATTTCAGTCTAAATCCGCCTTAAAATACATCCATGAATCATCAGAAATCGTCTAGGAAACGCTGATGACCTTAGCATGACACGGCTAAATGTGTATGTGTTTGTGTAGGTATGTGTGTGTGTGTGTGTGATTAGTTAATAAGTAGGAAAAGTGCTTGCTGTGATGGAAAAAAAACTTAATCATACAAGTATTTTTAGGAAGTCACACTGTCTAGATAGGTTTAGCTTTCCCGCTTTCTTTAGTATGATGTAACATTCAAATGACATAAATGGAAAATTTTAGTCTTAGAACTAATTATAAACACAATAGTACAAATTTGATTCTTGTACAGTCACCCACCTTGTACTTCCACTCTCTGGCTATTTTATTAGAATCAGTCACTTTAGTCTCCCTCTCACTGTCCACATTATCAGAAACACCCATATTGTGTTTCCAGTCAATGGCCACTTCATTAGAAACACTGTCCATGTGCTTCCACTCAATGGCCACTTCACTATAAAGCCCCACCTTGTGCTCGCACTCACTGGCCATTTTATTGGAAACACCTACCTTATGTGTCTACTAATTGGCCACTTTATTAGAAACACACTGTGCATTCACACAGTCAGTAGGGTTCTGAATCATTTTACACCAAACCCATTCTGAACAACCTTGTTTTAATGAACAAAGTACTGAAATTTCCTTTAAATTAACATGTACACCGTGTTCTATGAAGTTACAGTTCTGGTGATTCCCCATTTCTCCTCTGCAGGCTCCTATTTACCCCAAATGTGCTGCTGCAAGTAGACCAGCCTGAAGGTTTTATCACTGAGGGCTACGTAACCATGCTAAGTCTGCTGTGCTGCATGTGGTGGGAAGGGCTCCAGGCAGGCCTGGGCTGAGTGAGGCAGCAGCAGGGAATCTGAGAGGAGGCTTATTAGGCCACTGACAGCGGGAGTCCCTCATCAACTCTCTTTTACTGCCACTGCCTCTCCCTGATCCCGTCATTAGCTACAGAGACGCCCCGCCAGGCAGCTAACGCTAACACTGCTGCTAATGACACACTCCTTACTGACGCCACTCAGGATGGTAAAGAGAGAGAGAGACAGAGAGAGAAAGAGAGAGGCTCCCAAAACTCCTGAACAAATGTGTGGGCAAAAAATGCTGTCCCTCATGGTATGTTTGCGGTGTAAATATGTACACCCCTGAAAACAAATCCATTTTACTACATTTTCATATATATATATATATTAGGGCATTGATGTCATCACACATGCAGTGGAGGAACACGAGTGTGCAACATTGAGCAACTTTTATTAAAAGTTCTCTGTAACCTTAACAGTCAACGCGACAATTAAACAAAACAAAACAAAGGCTGGTTCCTTGAATTTTCTGGTAAATTTAAGTGTCCAACTGAGAGTGGCAACAGTTTAAGCCGTGGCAGGACGACTCCCTGCAGTGCTAGCGTTAGCCATGTTAGCTAGCCTTAGCCCTGTTAGCTAGCGGATACCGTGCAGAACGCCGGTACTGTTACTGAACTTTAACACCGACTTGCAGGTTAAGCAGGTCTCCGTGCTGTTTGTGTGTCTTGAGTGAAGTATCTCTACACATGTAGTGTGTGTCTGTGTTCTCTGCTGCATGTCTCTCATATTGTGGACTAGTCACGGAACACATCAACCAATCAGAGGCAGAGACTGCATTGTGTACACAAGTGAGGGTAGAGAGAGAGGAAAAAAACACTCGACTAGTCAACTTCTCTCAGGAGGCGTCGACTCGTGCCTTTGAAGTCGATAATAATAAAATAATAATAGTAATAATAGTCAATGAAGAATTTAATTGAAGAATCTAATAACAATGAATGACTCTTAGATCTAGAAATGCCTTTTGGTACCTGCAGGCTATCGGTGCAACAAAACAATTAATGCATCATTAAATGAATGCATGTGGTCACAGCTTCAAAATAATGGAGGACGTACGACGTGCAGTTTATCTTTAATATCCAAGCACAGTGGCGACACTCATCCGAAGGTTTTTGCATCTGTTATCTAATCTCTTTAGCAGGGTGGAAGAAAGATAAGCTCTCTCTGATTAGACCAGCCCCTCCCACAGCCATGATGAAAATGATGTCATTGCATTATGATTGACAGGAAGATGTGTGAGAAGAGTCTGAGCCGGATTTGTTCAGTGAGGACATGCACATACACACACACACACACACACACACACACTCATACACACACCCTGACCTTAACCCTGGCAACTGTTTCTAATAAAAGCTGTAGTTTTGGGGGGGTGTTTCCTTGTGGAGAGCAGACGAAGCACTAAATATTTATGATGTCATCACACTGGGTGGAGGGGCGGGTGTTGCTGTCAGTTGGAAACATTAACACACATTAAGAACATTGCTTAAAGTGTCTTCACTAATCTTGGCTTCAGTATATCAAGGCCGAAGCAAGACCTCATGTCTCCAAAAGAGTTTTACAGAAGAAGGAAAAAACTTTTAATGGGAGTTAATGTTAAGTAATTTTGCATGTTTTCTTTTGGCCTGTTCATCATGAAATCTGGACTAAAATGTATGTAATAAAAAATAAGATGACAAAAATGGAGATGGTTTAATTTCATCAGCAATGATATTTATGTTTGCATTAAAGTGAGCGCATCAGTTGAAGTGTCATTACAAATAAAGGGATCCATACCTGAGCCATTGGTCGAAATGTTGCCATTACAACAGAAGGACTTGGAAAGAGGCTTTTTTTACTGTCATTGAAAAAAATCAACAATGCAGATACATACTGGGATGTCAACAAAGAACAAGCAGAACTGTCTATTTGGGCTGTTGATACATTTCAGTGTTTAGGTGCAACACTGTTCCTGTATACTTAAGGAAAAGTGCCATCATGTGTTCGTTTGTGGAGATCCAGTGACTTCAGGGTATACAGTGCAGTCGGAATCACTAAAAAAAGATGAAGGAGATGTTTTTTCCACCACAGACACTACTGAGAAGCTCCAAGGCTATGAATGCAGAAGGCAGTTTCGAGGGTTTTGGCCTGAATCTGATCAACCCTGATCAACCCAAAGCAGCTGTTGTATTCCAAAACTAGTAATAGTTGCATTTATTTTGCTTACAAACCACTATAAAAAGTCCCACGCACCCAGAAAAGTGATTGTGTTTTTGTGAGTGTGCTTTTGCCAGTTAAAACATTATGCAATGTTAGAACACAAATGAACGTTATGCGATTTTTGAACTTCTCACTGCTCTCTAGTCAATGCATTAATCTGTTTGATTCCATTAACAAAGTGGTTTCCAAACTGGGAGGCGCACCCCTAGGGGGTGCGCGGAGGTATTGCGGAGGGGCGCACAAATGGGATAACCTGTGTAGTTTGAATCGGTGGGGGGCTCATTAATGTTCTTATCTAGAAAAGTGGGGCCCTGCAGAAAAAGTTTGGGAACCACTGCATTAACAGCTCCTAATTTTATCAGAGGACTTATCAAATAGACAAGGAGTTGGATGGGAACTGTAGTGCTGGTCTTCCAGTACAGGGAATGGTTAAGCTAATGCGCACATATCAGTCACCAGTGTTGGGAAGGTTACTCTTAAAATGTATTCCACTACAGATTACAGAATACATTTAAACGGTAACTGTAATGGAATACAGTTACTCATAATTTGTATTCTAAATATGTAACGCTGTTACTCCCCAACACTGTCAGTCACAGTGTGTTGTATTTATTTTAGTGTTATTTGGTCAGATAAATATCTTCAAACATAATTTTCCAGACATTTGCACTGTAAATGTCACCAAGGTTCACAAGTGCTGATCAACGTGAGTGCATTTGTTTTTATTGGCTTCAAGGTTCAGTGTCCTCGTGCATTTATGGGGCAGAACTTGGTAACTGGCCAAGGCTGCAATCAAGTAGCCGGAAAGTTTATCACTTTTCAGCCTTACAGCCCCCACACACAACTCCTAACTGCAATAACAGTAAATGTGTTTAAACTGTTTTCATTGTTCACAATGGAACAAATGTATTTTCATTATGTTTTTATTTTCATCTCATAACAATCTCTCCAATATTGCAGATACCCTCTTTCTTATATCAGGAGATTCATCCATTCCTCACCACTGACGCCATTCAGCTGCTCGTCCAGTCACTTATAATCTTAAGACTGGATGACTGTAATTCACTCCTGTCTGATGTTCCTCTGAAAACCAAGAGATCCAGAATGAAGACGTATGTCTTTTCTTAAGTACACCAAACTTCTCACACATCACACCACCTCTGTAGATCATCACTGGGTTGTTGTGATTCTCCATTCAATTTAAAACTCTAATGCTCATCTACAAAACCAAAAATGGTCCAGCACCTTCTGACCAATCAGAACAGCTCAGCCTCTTAGAGCATCAAACAACTTCTTCTCAAAGATGAAAACCTACTTCAAGACTTTTCGTAGTTTTGGCCCCAAACCTCTCCTGACTGACAGAACTGCTAAGATCCTCACTGTCTTCAAACAGAGGATAAATTCAGTGAGGACTAAAGAAAACATCTATATGTTCATGTTATAAATTAACTACACAAACTTCACAAATAGCCAAAACACAGTGTGATTTGAGGATGCTGGAGGACTGGGTTTATAAGTGTGAGGGGCCTGTTTTCTTATGGACTCTTGAATGTTGTTCTGGATAAGAGCTTCTGCCATATATTGTAAATGTAAATGTTCTACCAAATGCAACGTCCAGAAATACCTATTTTCTTTTCCTCTTCTGAATGACTGCAATAAAAGGCTGATAACCTAAACCCGCTGCTTAGTTCATGACCAAGGGTGTGTAAAGAAATTCAGTTCTTTATGGTACTGACTGCTGTCCCACCGAAGTGAAGAATGTCATCCGCATTTGAGAGGCAATAAACATTTTCTCAAATCTAGACGGCTCCTTAAATGACATTCTGTGCTCTTGCTATTGACTCTTTAGTGCACAGTGTCATGTACTTACCATTGTACACAAAGCAACCATAGCGCATGCTTTTGTACAACAAATGCAATCATCGTGTCAAAGTTTTACAGTTATGGCTCAGAAATATCACCTTGCAATCCAAAGACATACTTTTTCAAGTGTTATGTAGTGAATTTGATTAAAGTTTATACATGGGCGCCAGAACCGTTATAGTGGGGGAGGGCACACCCCCCCCCAATCCTCACTGATTCAGCACCACCAGTATACTGATCACCGCCTGATCATCTGGAATCATCTGCACCTGTTTCTTCACTGTTTCAGGCCTTAAGTTAGTTGTGCTTTGTACTGTTTGAATGATTTATAAGTACGTCGCTGTGTGACTTAACAAACAAAAACATTGCTCTGATTCAAATGAATCAGATCAAAACACACTCATATTACTATTCTTCTTTTTTTGGTCCTAGTGTGGAAAATAGAAGTTAAAGCTGCACTCTCTTTTTCTTCAAAGTGTTCCCTGCTTCTCCTTCTCCTTCTTCTCCTTCTTCTCTTTCTGGTCTGTTTTGGTTGCTTCCCCATTCTGGTGTGACTCACATGGCGATGGAGAGGACGGTTAACGAAAGTTACGAAATCCAGACTCTTCGTCCGTTCAGTGGAAAAAGACCTCAGCACTTCTTTTTTTTTTTGCTGTTTTTTCCACATAGTCCGGACAGAGCCTGCTCTGGTATCAGCTCAGGCCCGAGAGGAGAAACTTTTGAGTTTCGTGTCAAGCTTTGGAAAGAGTGACGAAGCAGAAATGCATGAAGAAGGGATGACAGAAGGGTGGGGGCTTGAATCTGGGAGTGGACGTCACACAGTCAGCAGTTTAGAAATGATAAAATTAAAGATAGAGGGATAGATCAATATGTTTGTTTTTTGGATTTAGTAAAAAACATTTTCAAGAAACTGAATTGCTTATGCACAGATTTATACACAAACACACACACACACACAAACACACACATATATATATATATATATATATATATTAGGACTGTAACAATACATTTATTTGTACCGAACCATCACGGTACATGGGTCACGGTTCAGTACATGATGTCGTACGGAGAATACATGGTACGACGGAAAAGACGCGATCAAAGTAACGCGGAACTACATTTACAAGCGCCTCGGTGTTAGCGGCTGCTAATCAGGCGTCGTTCGCTCGGCAGGTCCAAAAATGAGATGAGACGGGCGCTAGGTCTGTGCTTTCCTCCCTCAGAATGGTAGAATTTATTTTTTGTCTTCAAAAAGAGCATTCGAGTGGCAAAAAGCACTCGCGAATGGAGTGGTCGTGAAAAGAAACTCAGAAAAACTTCCCCGCACTACTACACACACTCCCCTGAAAAACATATCCCAGCATGCACGGTTCCTTGAAGGAACAGGCTCTGTAACAGCTTCATATGGAAACATTAAACAGCGACCTTTAAAAAGTTTAGCCATCTCATTTACTTCCTGTTAGGTACGACTAATATTAATTACTATTTTGTATCAGTAACACAAGTTTCAGTTGTTTTTTTGTCATCTATACATGAAAATATAAGCAAGAGTGTGTGTTTACTGGTTAATACACTGCTGTTTATTTTAAATAAATGGAAACAAACCAAGCCTCATGCTTAGAATTTTTTGTTACTTAACTTCAGTGTACCAAACCGTACCAAACCGTAATGTCAAACTATTGTGTGAATTTTCATTTTTCATTATTCTATTTATTTTGTACTTTAAGATGACATATTGTGATCAAATACTACTACCTGCTCAAAATAAACAGAAAAAAGCAAGCACTGGGGATTTGTTCTTCTTGTTGTACCGAACCCGTATCGAACCGTGACCCCAAAACCGAGGTACGTACCGTGACATCTGTGTACCGTTACACCCCCTAATATATATATATATGTGTGTGCATATAAGGGTTAGTACAAAATATGAGTATTAAGTCTTTTAATGTGTTGCATGAAGGACCTTCTTCATCTGTTGTGGTATATATATATATATATATATATATACACACACACACTAGGCTTCGGGTACCCACGACCCGAGTAAGGATTAGCGAAAAATAAATGCATGAATGAATGTATTAATTATGCTGATTAGTATTGAGATAGATGATAATGTTTAATTTATTTGTGTTTTTCATTTTATTGTTGTCACACGCAGAACAGGTATGAGGCGCAGATGCAGACCGATTCCATTCGGTTTCTCTTTGGTTTCCTTTATTTTTTCTTTTCAAAGAACAAAAGGCAGCACGAGGGCTGAAAAGGTAAACACATTATCACGTTCTCATATTACTTTGTATATTTATTTTATGGTTATTAACAAATATAACTTTTCCATTGACTGGTGGTTGTATTTTTGCATATATTTAATTGAAGTATAGATGTATATATGAAGTAGAGATGTATAATATCAGAAGTTGGCAAATTCACAAAATAAGCTCCAGTCAACAGAATAGATAGGAATGTTTTTTCGGTACTAAAGTGGTTTTTGGTTATAAAGTTCATGCACGTGATTCAGTCCAGCCTGAACCGGTCCAGATCTGTCAGCCAAACATCGGAAACCTGACCTTTCCCTCACTTTTTATTCTCATGTCTTTCCTTTGCTAAAATAATTATGTGGTACCCGTTTTGTGTGTGTCAGTGTGTGTGTGTGTGTGTGTGTAGAATGAGTGGGCACTAGTGGAGGAATGTCAGTTATGTGTCTTATTAAGGAGGAGAGGTGCTGGAATGTAATTAAGTACAGCCAGGGTGTCCTCCCACAGTGGGGAATCAGTGTATCTGAAATCTGAATGTGTGTGCGTGTGTGTGTGTACAGATATTGTGGATATGCTGTTTAAAAAAATACAAATATACACATA
>JBBPCY010113611.1:0-18582 GCA_037974405.1 Brachyalestes nurse | reverse complement strand
TGGTGAGAGTAACTTAAAAGTAATGCAATAGTAGTGTAATGCCTTACATTTTAAATACAGTAATATTGTAATGTAATAAATTACTTTGAAGTGACAGTAATAAGTAATAAATAACGCATTACAGTTTTGAAGTAACTTGCCCAACACTGACCACAAGCTGTATGTTCATTCAGTGAATTTAGTATTTACAATCCTAAAGCAATGCTTTAGAATAAACTCCTTTGGTTCCCTTGTGCAGTGGATCTCAAACCAGTTCTCAGGAATGCCAAGATAGTCCTGATTTTTGCTCTTGCCCTAATTTTTACAGTGTTGTGTAATAAGATGTGTAAATGAGATGGTTCCTTCTCCAAAAGCAGTTTTTCTTTGGCACTGCTCCAAGAAACACTGTTTGGCACCTTTATTTTTTGAGTAGGACATGGTTTGTTTCACCCAGAACTGTTTGTCTGGATGTTCAATCTCCGTTTAACTTAAGTATCTATAATCTTTGCTCCAAGGCACATATCTGTTTATTTACGCCCTGCTCTATCCCTGGTCCACCATGCTGTGTCTCAGTTCAGTTGATGGGAGAGTGGCTCTCACATGTTGTTCTCATTGTTCTTTCAAAGCCTTTTTGAGCTGTGCATGTGCCCTGACTAACTGGGACATAAGTCTCCTCCCAGCTTACTGCACTCCCTGTATCATGTCCAAGAAACGTAGACAAAAACAAGGCTCCCTCATACAGGCCATATCCTAAATAATAGGACAGTGCAATGAGAAGCATTTCACAAATGTCTCAACAAAGCAAGCACATTGTGGATTACGTCTATAGACAGCCATTCTAAAAAGCAGGATGCAACTGATTCAGTGTGCACTAACAAATACTGTGCAGTCAAGCAAAACTGCAATATTTGTGAGCTCAGCGTGTGTTATCTTAATTATTAAGAAGTGCAAAGAGGAAGACTGTGTGAAAAAGGAAAACAGTCCAAAGGAACAGTTTGGCAAAAAATCTAACAATTTTCCACACACATTTTGCCTCTTAATTTAGCACTGAAGTTACAATACTAATGTTGCTAATAAATACTAGAAGTCAATAGTCACCCAAATCTTTTCATCAAATATATCTCAAAACATCCTTCATCCTGCATAGACCACATCCAGAACTTCATTCAGGGGGCACAGATTGGTCAATGAGGTTTAGGACACAGCTTAATTTACCATAAGCTCAAGCGACAAAATG
This sequence comes from Brachyalestes nurse, assembly GCA_037974405.1. NCBI lineage: Eukaryota > Metazoa > Chordata > Actinopteri > Characiformes > Alestidae > Brachyalestes > Brachyalestes nurse. The sequence goes on along the minus strand of JBBPCY010113611.1, from coordinate 17,366 downwards.
TCACTTAGGGCTGCACGATTATGTGTTTTTATAGCAGACATTAATCCATACTGTGTCCTAAATCACATCCACATGTCTAAGGTGTCCTAATGAAAAGCTAATTAATAATTTGGTTGACCGCTGACATCTGGTGTTGCTGAGATCCAGTTAGAAAATAAAGAAGCAAATTTTGGATTACAAACGTCTTGGCGGACCAACTATATGTGTGGTAAGTGAAAAATGATAGGAATTAGATTTTTTGTTGAACTGTTCTTTTAATGTATGGCTGAAATGGCACAAAGTAAATAGCTGTGATCATTTCAGTTTACCATCTGGTGCTGAGAACACTATGAGCTGCAAGAGTTAAGCTATGTCAATCTTTTACTGTTAGCCTCTAATGGCAGCCACACATTTCCAATTTTATGCATGGATATACTTGTATTACCTTATGTGTGTAATGGGATTCGAACTCAGAACAATATATTTGGTTAGGCAAAACATAACATCCAACAGTGATCACACAACAAGCCATACCTTCATGTGGCAGCCGACTCATGTAATTCACATTTAGCCGTAAGATAAAAGATGCAGTCCCACATTAGAGTCAAGTCTTTCCAAGCAGACTTAACAGATCCAATATCTCTGCCTACAGGCAAAAACATTGAACTCATATTCACTTTCTGTCTTGCATGAAAGACATGCTTTACGGTCTGCAGATACAATTATATGAATGGGCCACGTGTGTCCATTCACATAACAAATCGATGCATCGATTTATGGATGCTTTTCACCCATACAGCACCCTGGGCAATAAATGAACCACTATTATTTTCACAAAGATGCAAATGGAAGGCTATGCGCTTGCTGAGATGATCTTTTCATGCAAATGGAATAACTCTGGACTCTAGGCAATGTAATCTATGCATCTTGGGATCATTTATGTATGATCTGCAGACAAAAATCTTGCATAGTTTGTTGTTGTGTGCCTCCTTTTTCTGAGTTTAGCCTACTGACAGCTTTTCAGACACAATGTTGATGGGCCCCTTTAGCAATTCATGAAGTTGTGACTTTCCGTCCTTATCACCTCCAACAGTTCTGCTGCCATTTTTGGAAGGAATAACATTACTAAAGAAAAAGTTCAGCGGGCAGCAAACCTAATCCAACATTAGACTTTAAGATGTGTTTTATAGACCCAGGAACACACATCATTACCATCAAGATGTACTCTGGAACAGCTTCTTCAGACAATGCATTTAGAGCTGAGCAATACGATCATACTTATAGTTATCACGATGAATTACAATATGTCATAAGTATCAGTTCTTAATGAACAGTGAAGAAAAGTGCATCTTGAAGCAATTCCAAATGTCCCTGAAATCATGTTGAAATGCTCAAATTAGATCAGCACATAGTCGCTGATGACAATACGTTTTAATTTGAGTTTGGCAGGATACCATTTTTTCTTCCCTGATACCAGTGTCAGAACCTAGTATTGACAAATACTATCCATCCATCCATCCATCCATCCACTAATCCATCCGTCCATGCATTATCTGAGCCACTTATCCATAACCAGGGTTGCAGGGAGGTGCTGGAGTATTGACCAATATGGATAATATCTCTTTCTGTAAAAACTACTAAGCTTTAATCTGTTGCCCTTCACTTACGACCTAAAATTAATCTGTCATGATCACACTACCCCAACGATCTGCTACCGCACAGGAAGAAGTGCAAGGATAACAAATATGGTATCACACAGTGTGAGTGTGTGCTATTTCAGATCAGATTTGTAACAAAATTGAAACCTTTCTTTTTTCCCCTCTGTTATTCCATCCAGCATTTTCTGCAGGACATACCAATCAATACTAATGTTGCATCTCTATTTAGGGTGATAAATTACTGTATGTCAAAATACGCTTTTTTGCACATAATGTAGTAACACTGCATGCATCATAAAAAGACCTGACATTTACATTAATTATAGAGAGTCTGTATACCAAAACAACAAGCAGCGTATGGTATTATATAGACATGTAGTATACTAGTATAATACAGTGTATTAACTGCATAAACCACATCTATATGCAAAAAGAAGCTGTTTACATTATGCCATTATATAACCACCCTTTATTTAACAATTGTGTTGATATAAGTATTCCATAAATAGAATTTATTTGTACACATTACTTTTGCAAGTTTTCTTTAAACATGGCTCTGCTGTGCAGCTGGTGCATTTTGTCTGTTCCAAACATTAGAAAAAGTTAATATTGTAATGCTTTTTTTGTATCCCAAAAGTGTCTTTTTGTGTCATGATATAACATGTTTGCCAAACCCTCCACCCCAGAATCTTGACACACATAGCACTTTAAATGGAAACACATCACTAGATGCTCCTTTCTGTAAATGTAGATGCTCTCCTCAGAGTCATTTAATGTAATTTTCCTCAGTGCACCAGGTGACCTTGACTCAGTGCACCACAGACTAGTCAGTAATATGTAGTTGCATTAGCTACTTATTGTGAGGGAAGAAGCAAAAGATGGCCAGGATGTGATATGAGCCTCAGACCAACATTAGTGAAAGCTATTAGGAAAGCATCAACTGATTGAACAGGCTTATCACTCAATTGACTTATGGTTAAAGAGGAAAGGTTGCAGTCTTGCTTCAATGAGGTAAACAGTTATGAATTAATTATGGGACTCCACTCATGAAGCTAAATACTGTGCCTAGACAAGTATTCATTATTCATTGTCTAAATTCTTTCATACTGGGCAGCTGGATGGCCTATTGAGCAGCTGGATGGCCTATTGAGCAGCTGGATGGCCTATTGAGCAGCTGGATGGCCTATTGAGCAGCTGGATGGCCTAGTGGTTAGGGCGTTTGCCCTACAATCGGAAGGTTGGGGGGTTTGATCCCAATGGCTAGTGTCATCGCTGAGGTACACTTGAGCAAGGTACTGTCCCCACACACTGCTCCCAGGGCGCCCCTTGTTGGCGGCAGCCCGCTGCTTCACTTGGTGAATGGGTTAAAAGAAGTTCACATTGTGCTGTGGTGTGTTCACACGTGACTATAAGGGTTATTAAATTAAAATAAATTAAACATTCACTTATAGGTATTTATTTATATAGGTATATATAAACAGTTATAAATAATATTATTTAATTCTTATTTTATGTTGGAGATAATCCATCAAGCAGCATATTAATACCACCAAGCATTTCAAATGAATATGTGAATATAGTGAAGTCACGATTCTGTCATACATGAACACACCACAGCACACAGTGTGAACAGCACAAAATTCATCCTCTGCATTTAACCAGGTAGCGGGCAACCAGGAACACAGTGCCCAGGGAGCAGTGTGTGGGGACAGTACCTTGCTCAGGGTACCTCAGAGGTGCCAAACAGTCCTGGGAATTGAACCCACTTTCTGATCGCAGGGTGAATGCCCTAACCACTAGGCTACCAGCTGCCCCACTGCGTATTCTAATGAATACACCATTATGACTGGGCATTAGTCAAAACATACCGTTGCTGTTCTTCCAAAATGATAATTTTACAAGAGACTGTAAATATGCTCTTTACTTTTAATGTAAGTAATGTAAAAAAAAAAAAACATACAAAAAAAAAACATACAATTTTTAAAAAACATACTGCTAAATAGATTCAGATGCAATAATATGCTTTTAGAATAACATCAGGAAAAGAAATTCCAGGATAATATAGTAATAATAATAATAATAATAAGAAGAAGAAGAAGAAGAAGACAAAGAAGAAGAAGAATGTTTGTAGGGTACATTTTAATCTTTAAAACTAAACACCAAAGGGTCTTTTCAGTTCAATATTGTTCAATATTTCAGGTGTTTGAAGTGATTATATACTGTATTGTAATGGAATAAATTACAGATGTGAGGCATTCTGGGCATTTAGGCTTATTATAACTTTAATTTCCACGCTCCACAGCTTCCCCAGTCATTTTCTCTTTTTCTCATTTTCCCTTTCTCTGTTCATCATTAAGGACATACCTAACATTTCTTCATTTATTTTATAACTTACTTTGTTTTATTTGAAACCTTTGATGCTACATACTGAATTCATTTTATACATTAATCTGAAACCAAGCTGTATTGTATTGGTTTTCAACATAAGCACATATCTACATACAGTACATACATGCAAGCATGTATATATGCATACATAAACACTCGCATGCATACATAGGGTGCACCTGCAAACATATTCATCTTTTCAATGTCAGCTTTGGCCAAAAAAAGTGGAAGAGGACAGAACAGTTTTTCATGTATACCATGTTTCTTATGGTTTGTAAATGGAGCCCTGTGTATAAAACACCTGATAAGGAGGGATGCACCAGTGTGGGAATTGTAAGCTGATGCCGATATCTGATATTTGTCATGCACATATCTGCTTATGGCCATATAGAAAAATGCATTAGAACTTCCTGTATTAGGAAAACAGAACTTACATGCTATTTATATTCATTTCTGTAAGCTTAAAAGTGAGATAAAATGAAAATATGAAAGCCATCACCTCAACATTCTGCTTTTCCAGAGAACCATAAATGCATTGTTAAATATCACTCAAGTCTAATCATCTGTCCGATGCTGATATAATTTTTTCAAACAATTATCAATATAGTCAGTATCATCATGCATCGCCACCGAGAAATATGTGCAACACAGAGAATGAGGCCTGTTTAAGGAGATTCTCAAAAGCAAACCATTTTTGGTCTAAAACAGCAATGTTTCTTCAGGAAGAAAAACTATAGATGGGGAACTTAAACCTGGTTCGGAGCCACTGTCTGCAGCCAAGGTTGAGAAGAACCTACAAATGAAATTGGATATAGGACGCAAATCCTTCTCCTGCAGGCACCCCTCAACCCCAACCACCCCATCCTCTCAAACCCCACACGCACACACATACAGACACAGAAACACAAACACACACACACACACACACACACACACACACAAACATACGGACACAGAAACACAAACGCATACACACACACAAACACACACAGACACCAACACACACACACGCGCGCACACACACACGCACACACACACAAATAAATACGCACTTTTCGCGAAACAGGAAAGTATATCAAGTAGCTTTTCTGAAAACTTTGCTTAAGGACCGGAACACAACAACAATAGTAGTACTCGTAATAATAATAATAATAATAATAATAATAATAATAATAATAATAATAATAATAATAATAATAATAACCGCACAAATAACAGTTTCTCTGCACAAGGAAGTGTGCATTTGCCTTACTAAGTTCCGAACCGTCTGCATCACTGAAGAACTGCATCACTGCTGAAGAAACGGCACGCGCACTGACCTTTACGCCTCAAGTTTCACTAAAAGAGAAGAATCCCAGTGTCCGTCTGTTACACCCGGTTTCCTCCGGTCCTCCTGCCTGTCCATGAGGAACAGCTGGAACCCTCGCGCTCGCTGTTCATCCACCAGTGGCGAGCAGGAGCATCATTCTGATCCACACATGCCCCACGCGTAAAGGGGCTCTTCCAGTGGAAGCCGTGGGTTTGGCTCGCGCATCGTCGCCCCGGCGCGAAGCGTAAATCTGCGCAACGAGCGCGAGTAGCCACGTCCCGCGCCGGAACTGTTCAGCGCGTGTTTACGCAACCGGTAACCTTCAGAGACGACCAAGCGGGACTGGAGAGGTACAGAAAAAAACGAGGCGGGGCTACTGAACAAATGTGTCCAGCAATACACCCTTTGAGTCTTCAAATGATTAGATCATGCAAATCCGATTAGCACCACTGCAAGCCCCATAATCAACTGCAACCCAACCAGTAAACTGTGGTCCTGTCACTGTATAACCAGAGTTCTTGATTACATGTCACTCCTGAGCATGATACAGGACAGCCACTCTCTGGGCGGGTTTGGTTTCATTCTTTCTGACCAACAGAGGCTGTGTATGAACAAGTGACATGCTGAGTGATGATATATCATATAAAAATGTCATCCTCCCCCTTTCACAAATTCAGATTCAACTGCTTGCCTGCCAGATCTTCAAGGTACTGCTCTGCTCTCCATAGAGTAAACAGCTCCTGCCCAGGTTGACTTGGGTTGTTCTGCAGATAGTTGCCTATCTATCCCTGCTGGCAGCATGGAGCCCCTACTGTCAAGTTTCACAGATACCTTGACAACAAAGTCTCTGTTTGGAAAGTGAGAAGAAAACATGTCCTTGTCAAGGTTATAGCCACCCTCTCCAGACCCTTAACTAGCAACCTAACAGAAGCTACCTCTCTGCTGGTGGTGGCTGGGGCATATGGCTTTGCTGCATGGGACTATAGCTGGTTCCTCCCATGCTCATGAATCCTACTTGGAGGCTAATCACAATCTCCAGCTAGAAGAAGCAAGAGACTGGCTACTGACTACATCATAAATTCATGCTACTGCAGACTGTACTGAAGACCATCAGAATGAAGGCAAGCTCTGTTCTTTTACATTGAGAAAAATCACTCAAGGTGAGTCATACAATTACAGTGGGATGAGAATCCCAGGACCCCAGAGGCACAAGTATTTTGATGGCTTAGAAATAAAGCCTTAAACCCAAAATGACGGAAGGTGCCATAGTCCATCATGCCTGCTATTAAAACAGACACTCAAATACAAATTCAAAACAGACCACTCTTTCTTTGTTTTATTCTAGCCAGTTTTGTTCCTGAAATGGAGATCTTCTGTCTTTGTAGGTCTTAACTCAAATTGCAGCCCTAATTTACCTCTGGATAGTGGTGCAGAAAATAGGTTCACCCAACAGAATATTTGCTAAGCCCCTCCCTTTGATAGACTGTCCAATCACAATCATAATTCAGCAGCTGGAGGAAGGGTAATTCTCTTTATGACTTACTTATACAATGGATGGCTGATACTGGTAAGAGGAATAACATTTTATTGAAGATGCAGGAAGAGAGACGTAGTGTCTGGTTTAAAATGTGTGGAGTATCTCATTACCAATAAAACCACTCAGTAATTATAGAGAACACATAAGTTTGTTTTAAGATATATTCATGTCTTAGTTAGCAAGCCTGGTCAATTTACAACCTTTTTCTTTGTTATTGGCAACTTGTTGGATCTAGGACGTGGATGAAACCCACAGTAGGGCAGCAAAATCCTGGGCAAAATCCCAACTATTCTGCTGAATGCTGCAAAAGAGCATCATACATCATCACAGCTGATTACTTGATACTGAGGACAGCTTCTCTCTTGTCTGGTATCCAACACGGGAAAAGAGCTATTCTTGGCTGTTTTCGGACACTCAGAGCTGCACAAAACAAAAGACAAATCAGCTCAATACTAAGAGACAAACCCATGCAAGTTGAGAGAATTCAGTCTAATCAGCGCTAAAAGTTCTTGTTGTTTGCAGTTTCGAAGAAAACTGGTGGCTTTGGAATGCTCTAGATGAGCAAGGCTTGTGCAGTTGTTCCAGACAAATAGTTAACATTCTTAAGGTTGACTGTTTTGCCCTTGATCATAGGTTTTTTGTTCAAGCGCTTTGTTCCTTCAAGGTTGTGAATTCTTCTTCAAGGATCTTTCCTAGTACATGCTGTGCAGTGCCGCCTGAAGTGGCCACTCTTTTGTCTGAATGAGGTGGACTATGGTGCAAACAATTAGTTTGTATCTTCTTAGTAAGAAGTACTTTTGCCCAACACTTACTCTGCCATGAGGTGATTCCCTCATCCCAAATGTACAAAAGCAATATACACTGTCCAAAGGAATGCTTGTATGCAAAGTAATTAATACTCTAACCAAGTAAAGCTAAAGCTTGAGCCCCAACCTGTTTTGACGATTTTCAATATAAAAACAAGTTGACACAAATTCTGCATGGAACTTAATTATGACACATTTCTACCAGTTTGGACACCCTTTCAGTCGATCCACCAGTGTTTTTGTAAAGTCTCAGTTTGTTTGACACATTAGGCCTTAATCTAAGTCAGGTGTAGACTACACCACAGCTTATACTATATGATTATAGATGATTATAGATTATAAAAGATATCTGAACACTTCCTGCTTTCATTTTTTGCTGTCCATGATGTCATTAGGGAATGGAAGACCAAGAAAAATCTCTGAATCTACTCATACACTGGCAGGAAGATTTCATTGACACAGGAATGGTTAATGTTGCATGAAAGGTTCATGAGACGGTAGCTGTAAACACTGAAGTGTGTAGCCCTTAGCTAAAGCAGGCAGATTTTCAAGTGTCAAGTGTTGTTTGATGAACAGAAAATTTCAATATGTTGGATATTACAACAAGACAAAACACATATTATGATCTACTTGGAAAAAGACCTTCACCATCCCCAGACCTAAAATTTAGTGAAAGTGCCCATTCTGTTACACACCACAGCACAAAATTCTTCCTCTGCATTTAACCCATTCACCAAGTGAAGCAGCAGGCAGCCAGGAACACAGAGCCTGGGGACAGTACCTTGCTTAGGGTACCTCAGAGGTGCTTAGCAATCTTGGGACTCAAACCCACAACTTCCTGATTGCAGGGTGAGCTCCCTAACCACTAGGCTACCAGCTGCCGTCCGAAGAGCTGCAGTCTGATTTTAAACATGCTATTTATATTTTATTATTTTCTGTATCATGTAGGTAGCTGACTGAAATAACATTTAGAAGCTGTGGTTTTAGCCAAAGGGAGTCTTCCTTTGAACCAACTTAAAAGGTGGCCAAACGTATGCACTTATGCACATTTAATTTTGTCTAAATATATTCAGTTCAGTGCAAAAAATAACAGTCCACTAACAAAAATGGCCGAAATGTAGATGATCACCAGAGTTGTCAGTCCATCCGAGAGTCATAGTGTCTGTGGCAGATGATGAGCCTCCACTGTTTCTGCTGATCATCTGAGACTCTCTGTACCACAGCAACATTCATTACGTCAGATCCTTTGAAAGGACAGAAGCAGACACTTTCATATTTTCTCCAGAATTATGAAAAACGTGAGCCCTGTTCCGTTTACTGAAAAGATGACATAATGGCTAAATTCTATCACAGTATCAGTCTGAGTTGGACTGAATTGAATTGATAAATAGATGAAAAACAAGCTGGAGATATGACAGTGGAGAGAATATAGAGAGAATGCTCAAACCATCCACTGAGGAAAGATGAAAAGTCCTTCAGAGCCCTTTAATGGAGATGCTGCTGTCATCACACTTTTATCAAGAGTAAAAAATGAAAGTTATTTCTGGTAAGGTGGCTAGCTTCATATAAGGACTGGAAATGTAAAACAAGACACCAGGCCACATTATGATAATGTGCACATACAATGTAAAATAGATACAATAAAAATACATCTATCCTCCTGGAGTTATTGTGTCTTTTATGTACATAGGCATGATGAGAAAGTATTGCTTCTCATAATCAAGGACACTAGAGTGTGTAAAGTAAAAAGTGTAAATTGATCATTCTGTCATACGTGAACATACCACACAGTGTGAACAGCATGAAATTCTTTCTCTGCATTTAACCCATTCACCAAGTGAAGCAGCGGGCAGCCAAGAAAGCTGCGCCCAGAGAGAAGTGTGTGGGGACGGTACCTCAGAGGTGTCACTTTTAGCCTTGGGATAAGAGAGAAAATTCCAGAAATTATGTATTGTTGTCATGATAAATCACATGCAGAATACAAAACAATAGCACATTTTTCAAATAATTGTCTTTAAGAGACTGAAAGATTTCAAAAGCCTTCACTTACAAACAAGTGTTTTGAATGTACTTCTTTCAAATGTGAACTCTGCTTCGTTGGTTATCAGCAAGGTATTGCCTTTTATTCTAATTACCTTTGTGGTTATATGGTTGACTTTTTCAATCAATGGGTATCAAGTATCAATCAGTAAGAATCAAGTAAATTTAAAGCAGCATTCTTTTCAGTGTACCTCTTTTAATCTCTGGCCTTGGGCTTTTGCATAAATCATATGAAAGGCCCACTGGCACACTATTACATCAAAACCCTGTCACGATAGCCTCCATTAAGTCCCTCTGATTAGAAAGCGTATATGAATGCAAAGCAACTTGCAGCCATAACTGAATGTGATTACAGCTACAACTTCCATTCCACTGTTTTACATTTACATTTACGGCATTTAGCTGACGCTCTTATCCACGACGTACATCAGTGCTCAAGTAGTCTGCATCTGTTTCTTAAACCTGCAAGGTAAGCTTAAAATCAATGTCTACTGTTCAACCAAGTTCCTGCAAGCTCGGTACACCTACATGCCACGTACTCCTAAACAACACCTGTCAGACAATCTCTAAAACAACACATGACATTCATAAGTTAAGACAGAAGTAAGGAAGGGATAGGGATACATTTCTTTTTTAAAGAAATAAGTAAGCAAAATGAGAGACATAGTTAGTCACCAAGGTGCTCTAGAGGTGGGTTTCAGACGACGCCTGAAGACAGCGAGGGACTCCGCAGATCTAATCGCAAGAGGGAGTTCGTTCCACCACTGGGTGGCCAAGACTCAGAAGAGTCTTGACGCATGTTTCCCTCTTCTTTTGAGTGGCGGGGGCTCAAGAAGAGCTGTGCTTGAAGTTTTAGTAGCAGTTTGTGATTTAGATCAACCTTCTGAATGGATGAGTTAGGCTAGCACAGCAAAATTGTCTAAAAAAAAGGTCAAATGTTTTGGAAAAGTACGGGAGAGAGGCTGACAGGCCCAGAATCTCCCAGGAGCATAGATGTTGGTGGGGAGCTGTCTTTTCAGACCCAGTAGAGGATGTGCACAACACATAATAGGGACCTCTAATACAAAACAGCAGACTGGAGGCAAAGACAACATGACAAGTACCTGAGGCTGGCCTCTTCAAAAAGTCTGAAGAGATCAATGAAAACAAGTGATGTGAATGCAAGTTGGTGTTCTCTGCATCCTTGAAAAAAACTTTCTGATCACTTTATCCGTGCTGTAGATATTGAGCTGCTCCGTGTGAAATCCCTCAGTGACCCAGTACCAGGGCAAATTTTGGATGAACAAACTTAATAGTCCAAACAGACACATGAGTGTTACTGATCACTAAACAATTGTGTCTGCTTAAAGTTTGCCCTTTAAGAACCTTATTTGCTATTGTTCCCATGGAAACGTTTTTTCTTTTCCAGTCCTGTAAAAGTGGATAATTGTGAGACACAAACTCCAAAGTACAAGGTAAAATTAGAAAAAAAATAGTCACATGAAAATAAGGTCCATTATCATACTGGTAAAATTATGGTAATTTACCAGACAGTCTAGCTGAATTATACTAAAAAATATAATGATGTTTAGAATTTTAGGCTAATAAAGGGCACATTAACATATTTTAAATATATTTTACATTTTTGTTTGTTTGTTTGTTTTGTTTACCTAACTGATTTTAATGGTATTGCCAAGTAGTATTTGTTCCGCCTAAAACATTCTGAAGCCTATTCATCTGATGTTTGTCTCAAGAAGACAAGTTTCCAGCGAATCAGGGATTTAATTAGTTTAAAGCTAGCAAATGTTTCCATACTTAGTACTTCGGTATAGGCCCAAATATTAATCTGCATAAGTTTAGATGGACGATATTTCTTCTGTGTATGTCGTGAAGGGTTTGTCACCTGGGCATTCCGTTGCGAATGCCTATGGTTTATATGCTGCTGAACTGAGGTAGAGATTCGATGGAGATCATGAGGATCCTGTTTATTAGCACCATATAATAAATGTATTCTCTAGTTACACATCAGACGCAAAAGAAGGCAAATCCTAGGAACTGCTTACTTGACTGGGCTGGTCGGAGCTTGCCTGTTGTTATGAATGGGGTAATTTTAAAATGCTAACAGTTAAAATGTGTGAATGTTTCTTTTTATCACCTTGTCATTCTAAATAACTGTCCAGTTAGGAGATATTTAATAACATGCATAATTAAAATATTTTGTCTGTCAGAATTTAACTGGGTGGCCTAGTGGTTAGGGAGTTGCTACTCTGATCAGAAAGTCTTGGGTTTGAATCCCAGGACTGCTAGTGGCACTACTGAGGTACCTTTGAGCAAAGTACCCAAGGTATCATCCCCACACATTGCTCCCCGGGCTCTGTGTCGCTGGCTTCCCACCAGTGGAAGTTTCTATAAGACTACAGGCGAAACAATGTTTCACCAAGAAAAATAATACAAAATAAACTTCATAACTATCATTTTTTAATTGGAGTGAAACAAAAAAATGCTCTTAAAAATAGGGTTGCTTTCCTAATTTCAGCTCCTCAATAGCATTACAGTTGTATATGGCTCTGGTCAAAAGTGTGAAACAGCGCCACACCCAACCGCTGTGAAATAGAGAATTTCAGTGGAACATGTTTGACTGGTGCTCATTTTAATGTAAATCTCCTCAGACCCCGGCAGCTCGTGGATTTTCCAGGTTTCAATGGACTCTAATGGTAAATAAGTCCCACCCATGAAACAAGTGACTGCCTACTGTTATAGGCTAGTTCTCCACTTCAAAATGACTGACTTAACACTGTGGCCAATCACCACCTTTGTTTACACTTCGTTCTCTTTTCTGTACTGAGCACTGACCTTGAGTGTGAGATTAAAGCTTCATACATAACAAAACGCATATTATTTACTAGTATTTATTAATAGTATTTATTTTTATTTTATATTTTATTATTCGTCTACGATTGCACAGAAGGAAGGGCATGAGCTTGTTAGCTTGACTGCTTGCTAGCGATCCTCACCACCACCCAGCCAAGATGGGCACTGGTGAAATCCTTGGAAAAAAAATCCCTGCTGGTATGACAGAGTGAGTAACAGCTTCACCAAGTAGACCAGGAGGGTAGAATTAATTTATAAGGTGAAAAAGAGGCTAGATATGTTTTCTTGGGATATAGAAATATTGTTAATTATGTACTTTTGAAATAAACATTACTATTGCGTGTTTGTAAGATATGTACAATAAAATTCTTTTATATTTTGTAGTGATTTAACACTAACTATGGGGAGATTCAGGGAAGAGCAGGAGAGAGAAGATACATGAGAACGTGAGGCAGCAACAGCAGAACATGGAGTTAAAGTAGATAGTTAGGGCAAGAAAATAAAGCTGCCCAGGGAGTGTTTCGCGGCTCGCGCCAGGGATGAAAGGTGGTTTGTTTCACCAAAAATATTGACCAGGAGCCGCCACTGCTTCCCACTGCTTCATTTGGTGAATGGGTCAAATGCAGAGAAAGAATTTTATGTTGTTCACACTGAGTGCTGTTGTGTGGTGTGTTCACATGTAACTATAGAGGGCCACTTTACCTTAATCTTTTTAACAGCTGCATAATTTATGTGTTTTTCCAGTATAATTTAGACTGCCTTAATATTTACTAACTTAGAGGTTTGTACCATATGCCCCGGAACCTGGGATATCATTGTAGTTTACTTTAACTGCCATGTTACTCAAAATAATTACTTATTATTTTGGAATTTGTAGCCTGCATTTACCCAAATAGTTTTTCCAAAAGATGCAGTCAAATAAAATAAAATTATGATGCAAAATGGCATGCTTTACCTTTAGTGAATCTACAGCTCAAGGTCAGTGGCTGTAGGCTATAAATGACTGGCAATTTAAATCTTAGCTATTTAGATTCATGCCTCATTTTTCCAATATGCATTTAAATGCCCATCATTATAATCTGGAACTGAGGATATAATGGTTAATATACAATACATTAAATATGCAAATATGGGTCATCTATCATTTTAGTTTCACTGAAGATATGTTAATGTGAATGGGTATAGGACTCTATTATTTACATGCAGTAACATCCAGTATAAATGATGTGGTTTCACAAGCTTCAGGGTCATCCTGAAGCCCACAAGGCCTGTGTGTGCTTGCAAGAATGGTAGGTAGGTATACTGTAAAGTCTATCCAGCACATTTATCACAGAGACAATGACAGGATGGAATCGAAATAATCCAAAAGGCGGAACAGGTGAGAATTGGGGAAAACTGCCCTGCGAATATTGATTTCTGTTTTGATAAATTGCATGGCTTTGGCTTTCTACTTTTCCTTGGATTCTGATAATGGTAGACAGAATATTTCACAACATTTTCACCCATGAACTGAATCCTTTGCTGTGAACCAAACTTGAATTATGTATCATAATTATTAGGGCCTATACGTCTCTACCTCCTGAGCTTGAATCTTTATGCTAATAAGGTAATATAAGGTATAATCTACCAGCACCTTGAGCAAAGGAGCCGGACTTCATTCATCCATTTTATGCACATAACATGAGCTTTACGTAATTGATTCCTAATATTCCATAAAACACAACCTTGAGAAATTCCTAAAAAAAGTCCCTCATCCCAAACAAGCCAGCGTGCATATTTTTTGCTGAATACCACACTCTGAGCAAGACCTTGGGTAAAGTTTTGATAAGAGCACATCTGCTTAGCTCCCCAGGTCCTTCTCATCATGCTCAGGTCTTTGACCCAGAACGCTGAACTGGGGCTCGGTGCTGACGTCTATCTGTATAAGCCTGTTAAGCTGAACTGTGCTATTTGGGCACTGAGCTTGCTGCTTCAAAAGGATAAGTGTGAAATGCAGTGATGGGTGATGCCCTCTTGTGCCTTTGGCTTCTCCACCTGACATATGCTCAGAGTCAGACTTGAGTCTCGCTAGACAAACCTGGGACTTGTAATCAAGTCCATGGCTGTTTCTCGCTGTGTGAAATCAGTTAGGGCCCAAGAGGCCCTTTGAACATTGTTATTAACTGTTGAAATAAGTAAAACAAAACATTATTCTTTTAATTGTGCAATTAATTATGTACAATTTTTGTTCCTTCATTGTGTTTACATTAGCGTTTATTACATGACTTTCAGTGACATTTTTCTCTTTTCCCCTTAGTTCGATCTATTTTTATTCGTGTGGCTTTATTTACCAGAAACACTCACTATTCATCTTTAAACAATCTCTGCTCTGATTAAATGTCCTGAGTAACATTTCAAAAATAAAATCAAATATCTCTAAAAACAGTCCAGGTTTAAACACTCCTTGTAACCTCAGGCTGAATAGGTAGGGCTAAGCTACTGTAAAAGTGTGAATAGAGTGCATGTAAATGTGTTTTATCACAATGCAAAACCAATTCTTTCATAATGGGCTGAATTTGTAGATTACTGTCCAGACTTTATGGACTGAGAAATTATACATCTTGATGCTTCATCAAACTCAATGAGAAAAACTCGTTTTCGTGACAAATCAAAAATTTTTTCATTCTTGCATGTAAAATAATAGGACTGGTTTAGGGTGTGCCCCTCCCCCAACTAAGATCACTTAGGGGTCCCTAATTGTTGAGAACATTTCTGAGGGGTAAAGAGTGCCTGGTTCTGAATTCAGAGAGGTAGCTTTTTCATAAGCTCTTTTATAAGCTCTAATAACAAATCACTGTGTTTCGTTTTATGGGAAGAACATTTTGTATGTGTGTGTTTACAGTTGAAGCTCAGCTTGCTAGCTGACAGGCTCCCATCTCCAAAGGGTATGGGAGATCTCTTTGAAGGTAACATAAGATTTCACAGATTTAACTCTGTCTGATTTATATCTGAGGTGTGAAAAATGTACAAGCGGAACTTTGCTTTGACTCTTTACCGAGAATCCTCCCTTCTTTTGCAATGCAATTTTAAAATCTTCCAGCTGACTGACTTTTGCCTTCACAAGGTCAGCCATGGATGACTGAGAGGTGTGGTCACTGGCCTTCATGGCAAATTGATCCATTAAATCCAAATATGTATGTCTTAAACTAATCATTTCTACTGGCGACCAGTGGAGTATTAAATGGTCCCTAGGGATCAGCAGCTATGTGTCTATTATACCTGTTTTTGAGCCTAAAAAGGGCTGCACAAACCATTTGTAAACTCATCTTAGAGCAAAAAAAGGACAGAGCAGTCAATAAAGTATGATTAACAATCTGGTGACATGAATCTTGGCCATAGACATATGCACATGTCTGGGGGTATTCTTGGCTGGAGATGTCTAACAGGTGTATTATACATACAGCAAGGATCGCTGGGGGAGGAACGGATGGAGATGAAGGGGACCATGGTCCTTCAGCACTGTAGGACTGTCACATTGACCCAGTAATTGGGAGTTCAATTAAGCTGTTCATGCAGGGATGATATGTTGATTAAGTGGGATGAAGGTGAATCTGTATTTGCAGTGAACACAGTGATTAACTTCATGGGTGATGTTAAGAGAAGTGGGCTGAAGAAGCGCTACGAGTGTGTCATTGGGTGCTAGAACAGGGACAGGTCAAATGGTCAAAAACAGAATGCAAATTAAGATCCCTTTTTATTTGCCTAATATACATAGAATGTCCTCACATGTGGTGTGCAGGGTTTTTGTGGGGGTGTAAAAGGAGATATGTTATTGTGTATAAGGCTAGTGTAGGTTTTTTGTATTTTATGTTTTAGAATCTCAACCAGTGTGTGGAGTTTGCATGCTTCCCCATTTGGGTTTCTGCCAGGTACTCCAATTTTCTGCCACAGTCCAAAGCCATGCACGTCAGGTGGGTGGGAGATGCTATGTATGTGTGTGCATGTAAATATGTTTGTCTGTGTGTCTGCCCTGTGACAGACTGGTGACCTGTCCAGGGTCTTTCTCTGTTTTTTGCCTTATGAGCCCCCTTAAAACCCTGGTTAAGGATGGGCAGCTCAGAAATGGATGCAATAACACATATATTCATAACAACAGATGGGCTACAGTCTGTAAACATATACTTACAGTTTATAGTAGATATATAAGGAAGGTGAGCACCTTTTCTTGAGGCATTTTTTTTACGTGTGTGTGCATGTGGAGTCCCGCCTGTGCCCCTCAACAATAATATTTAACTATTAATTACAATTTTGCTAATTAAAAGGATCTGGCTTGCATCAGTCCATATGATGGCCATTAACCAATGATTAACCAATCATTAACCAATGCTCACCCTTGACGGCAGAGCCGCTGGTTACGAGCCAGGAGCGAGCTCGCAAAGAGCATGTGCAGATTTACCGGCTGGGTGGGGCGGAGCTGTAGGGGAAACACACACATTAACTGGGAGACGCAGACAAAAACACACACACTAACTGGGAGACACAGACAAAACACAAATTAACTGGGAGACACAGACTGATTCAACATAAACCAGTTAGTAGGCTATACAGTGTACACTATAGTCTATAGCACACAGGAGTATAAACAGTGTTGTGCCAGTTCACAGTGAAAAAGAACTAATTCAAAATACAGTTCATTCAAATAAAAATGAACTAGTTCACGTTCAAAAATGTTTAAATTTTAACAATTTTGAACGAAGTTCACAGCTCAAAAATGAACTCGTTCACGTTCGTTTTTTTTTTACATTTTCAATACAACGTCC
>JBBPCY010113562.1:0-18586 GCA_037974405.1 Brachyalestes nurse | reverse complement strand
CTTTCTGTGTCATGCCTCTATGCACTTTCACTCACATTCTCTTTCTCTCTCTCTCTCTCTCTCTCTCTCTCTCTCTCTCTCTCTCTCTTTCTCTCTCTCTTTCCATACACTCCACTAGCTTTGTTTGAATGCCCGAGGGTGCGCCCTGTCAACCACCCTCCGCAGCCTTCAAGTCAGTCATTAAAAGCTTTTGACACTCCAGCTGACAAAATACCAGAAACAATCGCAGGTCTGGTCCCGAACCCGTGTAGGGTGGTGCGCTTCTTCTGTTGCCTTTCATGAGAGTGAGGTTCCACAAAGCAGAGCTGCAGGCCTTAAGTGTTCCTGCACTGCGGCTGCTGGTGGCTGGGATGTCGTTAAAGCAATTACATCTGCATAAGAGACAGAGACCTGTCATCAAGCGCTCCATTTGGTATTTATATATTCCCTCGAGGCTCCACTGTATCGAATATACTCTACATAATAATGACGTCTTTTGTTGTGAAGCACGCCGGCCGCGATGCAGAAGTGAATTACACTTAAGTAATGCGTCACTGTCAGCAAATATCTGCCTTCATCTAATGCATGTGGGCTGCATTGTGCATGTACATCATGCACTCCCATTGTCTGGATGTCACATCACCTCCAAAACTATAGGTGTATAGGGGAATGAAAGAAAACTGCGAGACCAAGTCATTTACGTCTGTTCATTTATAGTGATGTCTACACAACAATGTAAAGTGCAGTTGCTGTTTTTAAATTTAATTTTATTAACCTTTATGGTCATGCGTGAACACACCACAGCACAGCACACAGTTTGAACAATGTAAAATTCTTTACTGCATTTAATCCAATCGCCAAGTGAAGCAGGGAGCCTGTGGGGGGTCGGTGCCTTGCTCAAGATGACACTAGCAATTGGGATCCGAACCCACAACCTTCTGATTGCAGGACCAACACCCTAACCACTCGGCCATACAGCTGCCCCAAATGGGGTAAGAAGTAATAAAATGAAAATGGTTTCATTTTTGATGTTTAGTTCACATTTAGTGCACATGTCCTCTTCAAAGTCAAAATAAAATGAATGAAACTAGAGACCAAATGAATAACATTAGCACTTTGTTGCCAATGAATTAGTGGCAATTACAGCTTGGAGATGTTTACGGCAAGAAGTAATTAGCTTTTTGCAGCACTGGGGTTCAATTTTGGCCCTTTCTCTCTATAAACCATCAGTTTCCTAAAGATACAAGTGTCCCATTGTTGGACTTTCCAACATCATAAATCATTAATGGTATAATCATCAATAATGGTACTGACAGAGGCCATGCAAGCACTTTTCCCTTTCTAGAAACCTGACATTTTGGAGGCATGTTCGGGATCATTCTTTTTCTCATCATCCTTCTTCTGCCCTTGTTTCAATGAGATTACATTCTCCTCTAATATCTCCTGGTACAGATCTCCATTCAAATTTCCTTATATGATGCAATGCCTCAGTACAATCTGGAGAGAATCAGACCCATAACATGATGCTCCCACCTTCATACTTCCACAGTGCAGGTCAGTGTTTACAGTTCTTAATGTAACTGCTTAATGTAAGCTTGTCAAAAGACGATGCGCGTCTTGCTTACCTTTCTTATGCCTTATCCATCTATTAAATAACTAAAATAAAAATGTCTGAATATTACTTTCACCTCATTGTACTTTATGCTAAAATCCATAGCACAGAATACTCTAACACCCTTATTACACGCACTTTAATTATAATTATATTACTTTATATATGACTTTCTGTTTAACTCACAAAGTCAGGCAAAACCCTGAAAAGACAAATTACCGAGGAAAAAAAGAGAACCAGCACACATTTTTTTGGAAACAACTTCAGAGTTTAAGAGCAATATGAGAAAAGATTCTTCCACAGGTTGAGCTATGAATCATCCTAACTGCCTCCAAACCCATTTCAGACACTTTCAATCAAAACTGCTATCCTACGATACTGCACTCTTTTAAAGGAAACCAAAGCTCCACATCCTCCCCGCAACCCATCAGAAAAGATGTGTGGAGCTGCGGGTGCGGCTGGAGTGGAGCTAAATACGAAAAGAGCTTTAACTCCAAACACATCACTGACTCTGTGATTCCACTTAAATCTGGGATTCCGCATCATATCTGGCTTCGTCACAACAGCGTCAACCGAAAGCCGCCTAACAGCCTCCCCTACATCCTCCTCGATCCACCTCACACTGAGATAAAAGACACTCAACTGTGTCCTTACGCCTCCCTGCCAGAACAGAAGTGCTTCCGCTTAAAAGCGCGAGTCTTTGCCTTATGCTCAGAGGGAGAAAAGTTGTGGTGATTTCTTCATAAATAAATATTTTAGTAATTCAATATGAAGCAAGTGGATATGCAGAAATAATGGCATTACCATCACAAAAGACAAAACTGACATTTAGGTTCATAAACTGGAGAAACACTCAAATGGCCACTTTATTAGAAACATCTGTGGCATAGCCCCTCCTTGCTGGTGGTTGTAATCTATCTGTACAACTATTCTCTAGCCATTCATTAGCAGTCAGTTTCTCAGAGCTGCTCTTTTCTGGATATTTTTTGGCTCTGTTCATATATTTTTGCCACTGATATGTATGTAATACTGGATCATTTGTCTTTTTGTTTATATGGGTTCTCTTTATCTTCTTTAGCACTTCTTTTAGAAAATCGGAACAAGGCCAACAGTCATGATGAACAGACCAATAAAGATGGACCAGTATGTTTAAGCAGACCAATACTTCTTCCGTAAAGTTGGAGCGATTACAATATGTGACATGATGTATTATGTTAGTAAGTAAATATAATAACGTAATAATATAATAAATGTAATACCACCATAAGTATTTTGGGTATATAAGTATCTGTATGTAATAATCTCTAAAGTATTATATTCATTTAAGCATCTACAGGTAATAACAGTACGGCTCATATGTTTTATATATACAGTACTGTGCAATTGTGGATGCATCTAAGCAGCTATGCAAACTGGTGCCATTTATCTGAGCAGTGAGGTTCTTTCTGAAGCAAAAACACAAGTTTAAATAAATGCTAAGAAGAAAACTGTGAAAATGATCCGCATTAGTTTTATTGTGACCTGGTTGGGGTCCAGATTTCTCCTCAGCGCTTCCAGCCATTGCATGAATCTTTGAAGGTCCATCAGCAACTCCTGATTTATTCTAATGAAGGACTGATGGAGCCAAACCAGGTACAGGGGGTCCTCCAGTTACAACAATCTCAACATACGACGTACATTTCAGCTAAAACCAAAATTCGGGACACATCGCTGTCGAAGGAACAGATCTGTGTCGTAACTCGAGGACCCCCTGTATTTGGGCTTCCATGAGGGGAGATATGAAGTGTTTGAAGTCAACACAATGAGACACTCATAACAGTATTATTGTTATGTATATTGGTACTTTTTGAGGATAAAATACTTAGGGCACAGCTAAACAGCTTTTAAAAATAAAAAAAATATAAGACTTACATATATTTCAGAATATACAAAGTCTAACACTAAACCTTCCAACTTGCTGCTACTAATATTGGACATCAGCCCTGTTTTTCTCTCTGTCCTGTCAACGTATGAAAACAAGCACACACCCATGCAGACTCATATTCGGACATGACGCATCTTTCCGTGGGCTCAGTTTAGCTGGGCAGTAGCAGAAGGTTCCTTCCCAAACCCAGAAAGACACAGTCAGAGATAAACTGAGTTTACACTGAAAGAGATCTCGCCATCTGTAAGTGTTTGTTACCTTTTTTAAGCTCATGCGCTTTACATAATCCGCGAGCATAAATATTCAGTAAATGTCAGTGTCATGCTGAGTCTCCAGAGTTTAAAGGGCAAGAGGCCTTTTCATACAGACAACAAAGCAGCAGCGACAAGCTTTACAGGCTGAAAGCACAGACACCAGCGGCGGTACTCTGTGCCCTGGACACACACTCTCCCTCCCTGACGTCTCTGGAAGATACCAAACCAAATTCAATTTCTCTGAAGCCAGGAGAAGTCTGGATAGCTTTTGTCACAGATGCACACACACACACACACACACACACTTCATCAAGTCCAATCAATACCCCTTTTCCATTAAGGATAAAACCCACACTTAAAAGTGGACTCGATGTGGCCATCCAGGCCAGACAGTTTATCAGAGAGGAAAAAAAATAACCCTTTACTGTCATTGCCAGAATTAGCAAAAGCATGAAAATGTACATTACTTGTAGCTTATTTAAAGAGATAGTTCAGTGAAAAATCACATTTACACAAATTTTCACAGACCCAAGTGGTTACTGACCAACCAAGACATCTGTAGTGTCTTTGCATCTTTAGTTTAAAACTGGAGCTACAAGGTTAATGTTGCTAACAAAGGCTAGACATCTATAGTCTCCCAAATCTTTTCTGTAAATACATCCCTAAAAATCTTTCAGCCAGCTCAAACCGCACCCAACTTTTTTATTAAGATGGCACAGACTCACCACAAAATTAAAATATCTCTAGTAGGGAGCAACACTGTATTTATAACACAGGTCAACAGGTCAAAATAATCAGAGATAAGTTTATGTGGGATTTGTAGTGTTTTTCATGCTGATTTCAAATCTGTGTTTAGTTTTTCCTGTACGTACAGTTTTTGTGATGAAGCTAGTTATATTTTGCATGATAGTTGGTATAATTAGCATATAATAATCATATGCTAAGCGTTTTTGAAGAAACAGTGGTAGCTGACTTATATCTATGCCACAGTGTGCGACTGTCTGACTTCACAATGAAAATATTGAAACAGTTACTTGATTGGTGACTGCGGTTTAATAAAAAATCCATGCAAGTCTATTGCAGATCTAATATTACTCATAATTCAAAAAGTTGATGTGACTGAAATATACTGAAAGCAGATCTGAAATCAGCATGAAAAACTGGTTTAGAAAAGTGTGTTGTGGTTTCTGATGATTACAAAAAACGTTTTTGTTGACCTGTGTAATCAGCAGAACCCAACTGCTTGTGCGCCATATGCTGCGTTAGAAGCCACGATTGTAGCCTCTCTTTCAATGCGGCTTTTTTGTGAGCCGGCTGGTAAAGGTGGAACGTTAATAAATAAAGATGTTATTTTGCAGTATCAGAAGAGATGTTCCCCTCCACATCCAATGCCAGTACTCATCCAACAAACAGGGCTAAGGCTCTGTGCTCCCATCAGAGGCTACTGGTATTCGGAGAAATACAATCACTATGCTTACTTCAGTGGTCCCCAACCCTCCTTCTGTAGCTGTGCTTTGCTGCTGTCCAATCTGTATCTAACATGCTGTCCCTCTTACTTACCACTCCAGCCAATCTTGGACTTTTTTAGAAGTTATTATTATCCAGAGCACAGTTCGCAGACTGTGGCTGTAACCAGACATCTCCAGGACCAGGGTTGGTAATCACTGCCTTTAATATTTGAGGTGATTCATTCCTAGGAACCTCTTGCTAGGGGGGAAAGTTTGCACTAAACATTTTTCTCGTCAGCCAATAATTTAAAGCGCTTGTACAGTGTGTGGTTTCAAGCGTGGCTGCTCTTTTAGCTTCAGTGACCAAGTGAAAAGTAGTGCCGTTTTGTTTGTGCTCTGAGGTAAGGGGAAGTGGATGCTCAGCTAAAACTGTTAAAAAATATGTATTTATGTGTATTTTCCATACTGTAAAAATGACTGTCTTGCAGATAAAATGTGTTCATCTTGCTTGAAAAAAGTCTCAAATGATTCAATATAGAATGGACTACCAATGTAATGAACAAAAATCTGAATTATTTGCATTTTCAGCCACAGAAATGACTTAAACCTTGACTTATGCTAATGACATGATCCATTTTCCACAGGCATATTAATATTGATTCTGTCATGAAATTCAGACTGAAAAGCAATGCGATTCACACAAACCTGACCATCTTTTGCCTGGAAGGTTTATTCTTTCCTTGGCCCTGTGTGTGGCTCCCTGCAGCCATTACTGGGGCTGTGCTTTATTCTAATGATCCTTTCACACTTGTGTAAAGAGGCCACTCCTGTGGAGGCACTAGAATCAACCGTCTGCTGCTTCAGGACTAAAGCAGCAGCTCAAACCTCAAGAATCCATGCAAAGGAAAAGCACGAGGCACACGTTCCTGCTCAATCCTGCAGAAAAATCAGGTAATGCAAAGGAAAGCGTGAGAAAAAAAGTTCTTGTCTCAAAACAACAGAACGCATGGAGAGATAACAGACTGCACTCCGTGAGGTGAAAGTAATTGATGCAGAATGTGCTTGCAATATCATTTATTCAAAACGCCTAATTGAAGTAGCATTCATTATAAAGATGCTAGGGGGAAAATGTCAAATGCAAATTAATTAAGCAAATTTTGGTATCTGAGCTCATTTTGTTTTAGCGCTTTGTTACTCTTTGTTAATGTATACGAGGCCTTGCTACTCTCGCTCCGAACGCCGATTTGAAGAGACACGAAGCCATAAGCAGCAGTTTCCCCGCCTCATCTGCATGCTAATGGAAAACACCAAGCCATACAAACGGACGCTAATGACGAAGCCCACTGAATAGCCTGAAAGCTTAAGTGCTAATAATGACCTGACGGATCTGAACAGAGGACAGGAGGTGAACAACAGGCCCGAGGCACACCTGCAGAGCAGAACTTGCTCGGTGGTGATTACTAGAGGGCTGTTATTCTAGATCTTTCTTGTATTTTTCTTTTTCCCCTTTGTGTGGTTTCACATTCAACAATCCTTGACCAGTAAAAAGGCTTGAAATTGCAAGAAAAATACATTTAAGACTGATATGCAAAGATAAAAGTGACCTCCATAGGGATACGAAATATATACCTGAACCTAAGGCTGCATGATATAGACTAAATATCTGTATTGCGACTACACTTGCGATTGTGCAATCACAATAGGATTGTGGTTCCTCTCAAGAACTCATATCAGAACTGGAATTAAAAAGGCTAAAGTATGTCAATTTCACTAAAGTGTCAAAAAGTATATCCATACATATCCATATATACCAGTTTTTGTGTTGTCACAAAACTGACACATTGACATATATCTCTTTGCAGTTTAGCTCTGAAGTTCTAAGGAGTGTGTCAACCCTGTTATGCCTTCTGAATGAGGTGCAATATGGGGCAGCCAGTTAGAAAAGAGATAATTTACATATCTTGGTTTTAAAGGCAAGTATCAAAAACAGCCTGCTTAATTCTAAGGGTTTACATGGAAAATGTCATGTAAAAACGAATGATCCAAGATGAATTATCTTTTGAGTACATAAACTCACACAAACATGACTGAAAAAATGAAGCAGATGGAAACATCTTGTGCCTTCCACAAAATCGCTATTGCAGTGACCAATATTGCTATAACGTTAATAGACAATATATCGTGCAGCCCTACCTGAACCCAATCTGTGACTGGTACTGCTAAATTTGAACCAAACCCAAGCCTGACCCACCTCACATGCACTAAAATAATTTAACAGATGACCACAGGTTTACTTTGCCAGTAAGTGCACAAAACATCTCTACTGGAATAAACTGATGCACCATCTGTAACACACTCACAGTGTTTATCTTCAGTTTATTTTTGTGAAATTGCTCATCAGACAGAGGACAGCAATCAAGCAACCTCTCGCTGCTGCAGAAATGCTTAACACACAGACACATACAAGAGGAAAAAACCACAGGGACCTTTCCACTGACCCAACACACCCCTTTCATCATCCATGGTTTCACTGATACCCCTTTTCCACCTAGGTAATTTGAGGGCTGGGTTAGAGCCGGGGCCTAATTCTTCTGTTTATCACAGTTCAGCAGCTAAGGACCAGGCTCTCGACCAGAAAAACTGGTTCCAAAGAGGCACCAACAACAAGAAGCACTTGCATCAGGGGCTGGATCATCCTGACCAATAAGATCAACTAAAACGTTGTGATCACCATTTTTAAAACAGACTGAATGTAGCATCTAGTCCAAAAAAGAAGAAGGAAAAACCAGAACTTCATTACGGATGTGAAATTGAAGCAGCAGATGCAGCCCACCATTGTTGTTGTGCTTGGTACTGGCGTTTAAATATCCAGTGATGTAATCACTTGCCGCTGTGGAACAACAAACCAGTTAGAAGGTTTGCAAATTGAACCGATTGTGGACCTTGCTACTCTAACTGCACAATACACGAGAGAAGCTCATTTAAAATACATGATAGTGCTACTTAAAAAAACATTGATTAGAAAACAACCTGAGAAGAACATGAACTACACCCAAATCAAATTAATTGCTTGAAAAATCAGCCCAAACCTGGTCCAAAATCCGGTATTTTTGGTCAGATCTCCAAACGACCAGCAGACTGGCTGGCTGTCCTGTACTGTGCCTCAAAAAGCAGTCCAGGCTGATATGCATGCAGCACAATATTAAGTCCATACTAAAATATTCAGAAACATCATGAAAAAATAACTTCAGCTTCTTCCACTCCTTTAAGATGAGTGGATCCTTGGGTGCTTGCTTCCCAAAGACCAAGAACAGTACATCTAATAGATCTCACATTCCTTCAAAACACTTGTACGTTGGTTGTTACGTACACCAGCAGGACAGCTCTGATATCAAAGCATCAGTTATAAAAACTGATATATGATCTCTATGGAGCAAAGATGGTCATAAATATCTCATCTAGCGATCACACATGCCTGCGGACAGGCCGACCCAACGGTACCCAAACACAGCGGACTGGAATATGGTCATTAAGCAAAGTGGGAGAAAAAGATCTGACAGCGCTACGCCTCAGTGTTGAGTTTCTGTCACAGTGGTGCAACTGCAGAGTTCATTAACACGCATTTGAGAAGATACTTAAATCAGATCTGAACCCATTTGATGCTGCAAACCAGAGCTGAGACATCCCTAAACAGCAGGTCCCAACCTATAAACAGGAGGAATCCCTCCACACCCTTTTAGTTTCAGTATTTCATATTTCGAATGGCAGAACAAAGCACCTTGCTACATTATAGAAAAGAAGGTTCATAATGTGAATGGCACCCTGCGCTTAATTGCATTTGCCGGAACTGGAAAAGACAGCGCGGGTGTGTTGCTTTTTTTAAATGAACAGCCTACGTCCAGCAGAGCAGAGGCCTTCTCAACCGTCACAGAAAGGTGCCAAAAATAACCACAAATGATGTCCTGCATTAACCAATACTCCAGACAGCTCTTCCGGGAATGCAGAGCTCATTTATGTCGGTGGGATTTTTCAGGCCTGTCTTTAACCTTTCAGGTTGAGACGAGCACAGAAAGTAATTCTGACGCTCGGAAATGCTTCTGCTTCACCCCTGCTGCCATTACTCAATGAAAGCGGTGAGATATTAAAGAATGAACGGAGAACTGTCCGCACAAATGGATTCTTCGCGGCTCATTCCATCTCAGCATATCAGTCCGCCAAAGGTGGACGCATTCAGGAGGAGACAACAGCCACAGAACACATCGGAATCAAGTTAGCTCATTTAAATGCTAATGTACACAGATCTGAGCAGTGAGCACACACTCACACACACACACACACACACACACACACACACATAACCACACATGCACACACACACAGGGTGCCCATAAAAAGTCTAAACACACCTGAATCAATCTAAGCCTTATCTAAGTCATGCTGCTGTCAGCATAGCTTGGTAGGGGGACGTCCCAGTTCAGAATGATGACCCCAACTGGTTCAGGGTACAAAGAGGGAAAAGTGAGAATTGTTAGAAGCTACCCAGGTAATGTGAATGGTGTGAGAGATAACTTTGTTCAACAAGTATTTCCCTTCTTCAAACAGATTTACAGTCAGTTGTAGAGACTCTGAGTATACAGCCTTGGAAGCCCAATACAGGAGTTCCTCAAGGGTATGTACTCTTCTCTACATCCCCTACACTTAACCTCTGTCTCACTACCTCACTGTATCTCACCCGCCTCTCTACCTCCCTGTATCTCACCTGTCTCTCTATCCCCCTGTATCTCACCTGTCTCTCTACCTCACTGTATCTCACCTGTCTCTCTACCTCACTGCCTCTCACCTGTCTCTCTACCTCACTGTACCTCACCTGCCTCTCTCTACCTCCCTGTATCTTACTCACCTCTCCACCTCACTGTATCTCACCTGTCTCTCTACCTCACTGTATCTCACCTGTCTCTCTGCCTCACTGTATCTCACCTGCCTCTCTACCTCACTGTATCTCACCTGCCTCTCTACCTCACTGTCTCTCACCTGCCTCTCTACCTCACTGTATCTGACCTGCCTCTCTACCTCACTGTCTCTCACCTGCCTCTCTACCTCACTGTATCTGACCTGCCTCTCTACCTCACTGTATCTCACCTGCCTCTCTACGTCACTGTATCTCACCCATCTCTCTATCTCACTGTATCTCACTTGCCTCTCTACCTCCCTGTACCTCACTTGCCTCTCTACCTCACTGTATCACATCTGCCTCTCTACCTCACTGTATCACACCTGCCTCTCTCTACCTCACTGTATCTCTCCTGCCTCTCTACCTCACTGTATCTCACCTGCCTCTCTACCTCACTGTCTCTCACCTGTCTCTCTACCTCCCTGTACCTCACTTGCCTCTCTACCTCACCGTGTTATAAAACAGAACTTTCAAAACTTTAAACAATTTAATATTAATTCAATGCAATGAAGAAAAATAATACATGAATTCCCTATGGAGACGAACTCCTCACCCCATTATTAAGCTGTTATACTGAAGCCTGGCCTCTGTACTCTGCTGACAGTACAGCATCATTAAGTACCATCATCGCTACAGGGACAAGCCTCTTTAACCTTGAGACTGCAGCGAATGCAGGCGGTTTCAGCCCACTCAGCAAAACTGGCCCGACCCAGAGGCTCGACAACAAACTGCAAATCTACAGTCCGGGACAGCCTGCGAAAGATCCAGCCCTCTCACTGAAGAACTGAAACAGAGAACTTATATCAGACAAGCAAATCACAGAACAAATACGCGCTCTATCAACATGACAGCTACCCAGAAGTCCTCTAATCTGATCTGAGCTCTTCTACACGAATCACACTGTTTTCTGCAGATATTCCTATCGACAGACTTGAGGGAGAAGTGGGATCTGTTCTATTTAAAACACATGACTCATTCTAATGGAGTGAGACACATACAACGGACTTTAATACCGACAAACAAACTCACACACAGTGTGTACGACATATCCTCCAGAGGAAAGGTTTTAATATGGAATGTTCTTTCCAGTTTCACAGAGAAATTTCTATTTATTTCCTAAGTTTAACACATACAATATAAATACAAAAAAACCTCATAAAATATGCCCTTACAAGGCCAGAGTGTCTGGTGTGACAGTCCCGAATGTTTTATGAATAGTAAAAAAAGAAAAAAAAAATTTATTAAAAAGTCTCAGAGCAACACCATAGACTTTCCCAAAAAATAGTTTTTTTTCAACTATTTTGTGAGCTGGTAAGTAGAACACAGGTTCGGTTCCAGATTTCTCCTTGGTTCCTCATTGTTTGGATTTGTGAAACCCCATCAGCAGCCCCAGGGCTCCAGATGGTGACTAAAATGGTCGCCAGTGCGACTAGATTATTTATTTTGCGACTGATTTTTTTCATTTCAGTCGCCAATGGCGACCGTCTCTCACAACCAAGAGGGTTCTGCCTCCCAGGGAAAGAACGGAGGCTGGAAACCGAAGACACAAAGAATTTTGTGCATACTCAGCCCAGAACAGATATTTCGCCCATGAATGTTGGTTACTGGAACAATACGATCGCAGAAACCGACCAATTTCTTGATTCAGCCTCTCTACCTGTCCATTACTTTGTGGGTGGTAACCGGAGGTTAGACACAATATCTTCAGGGATGCCAAAGACTCTGAAAACCAGCAATTTGGCAGCTTTGAAGGCATTTGGCAGGCCTGATAGATGGATGGGAAAGCACATCCAGGTAATACCTGGATGACCAGGTAAAAATAACTTGCCCTCTGGGGTTTCAGTGGGAGGAGGAGTTTGTTGGTTGGCTGCGTCTATTCTTTCAATGACCTCCCAATGAACAGAAGCCACAATGCAGGAAGACGGCAGGATGGTCGTGGGAGTGGTCGAAGACTGCTGCCAATCATTCTGTCCAGAGAGGGCGTCTGCATTTATATTCTTAATAGCTGGTTGGTACGTTACTGTAAACTGGAAACGGGAAAAGAACAAGGCCCATCTGGCCTGGCAAGAGATTGACTTCTCTTAAGTATTCAAGGTTGCGATGGTCTGTGAAAACGATGAAAGGATGAGTCGCGCCTTTGAGCCAATGTCTCCATTCTTCCAGGGCCAGCTTAATTGCACATAACTCTCGGTCTCCTACACTATAGTTTCTTTCCGCAGCAAAAACGTCATGCACACAACCGCCGTCGTTTTGGTTTGTTTCTCGACTGTCTCTTTGTTCTCTGAGCTGAAGCTAAAGTTCTGTATCTGGTCCTCACACCAACTTTTGGTTTTTGAAATTCATTAAAAGTTATCAGCATGCATGTCTGCCTACGTACCTGTCCTCACTGGGGAGAAGAAGGGGAACGTGACAGATTGACCCACCGTTCAACAAAAGGCGAAGTATTTTGTAATGATCACAGATATGGAACCAGATGCAGAATATGATGAATAGAAGGTTTAATACACTACAAAGTCCGCAAAGGCAAAAGGCAAAAATCCAATAATGTAGCAAAAGTTCCAAACCAGAAAATCCTTAACGAAGCAGTAAATTCCACAAGGCAAAAGAGTAATCAAAAAAATCCAGAAAAAGGTCAGAAAACACAAGGAGGCAATACAAGAAATCAGTGAAACGCTCAGTAACTAGGCAGGGCTCAGTATACTTGGCACTGAGAGAACGTCTCTTAGGTCTATATATATTCCTCAGTCTAGTACTCAGGTGATCCTGATCTGCTTGTTATGGGGTTGTGTGAAACTCTAGGGTGGTTATCCGGAGAGGATTCTCTGGAAGCACCAGTGCCTGACTCTGGTCCAGGTCTAGACCTCACAAGTATATTTAGTAAAATTAAAATTTAGTGAAAAAACACCGCTCATCTAAAGAGTTTTTAAGTCTTATTTTCACAGATGTCTGAGACTTAAGCACAGTACTGTATGATACTAAATGTCAGAGGGTTTGCTGATTTTCTCATAAGGACGCAACATGGTGCTTAGTATAGGGGTCAAACTACACTCCACCGCTCGTCCCATCATCAAATAAACTACGCACTTGCTGGGTCTGATTTTCTCCAAGGTGATCTGTGAACATCCAGGGGCACTGACCAATTCCAAGCTTACAAATTCTGTCAGGCATTTTCATTTGAGCAATGGAGCGCTTTCCCCCATGGCTGGCAGAGGCCGAATGCTAATGTTTGGATGTGAGGCTACGCTACTCAGACCGGGCTGATGTCAGTGACTGAGCAGAAACTGCAACTTCAGCTGCCTGTCCAAATTTGCAGGACTGTTTGATGGATTCTGACTTTGAAAAATACGGCTAAGGTTTTTATTACTTAGCTGGTCGGACGACCGGAAAATGAGTCCACAGCTAGACGTCAGGAAATGCTCAGCTTCATTATTAACACCACATCAGTCATCTTATTTATTTAAATAAATCTTTTGTATATACACTATGTGAACAAACGTATTGGGAGGTCTGAACATTACAGCAACATTCAACATTCACTATAAATGCAAATACAAAGACTTGGAGTTGGTCACCCTTTGCAGATAACAGCTTCCACTGTTCTGGGGAGGCTTTCCACAAGATATTGGAGTTTCTGTGGGAATTATGTGCTCATTCATTCTGTAGAGCATTCATGAGGTCAGGCACTGATGTTGGATGAGAAGGTCTGGCTCACAATCTCTGTTCCAGTTCATCCCAAAAGTGATGGATGGGGGTTTAGGTCAGGACCCTATGCGCGCCAATCAAGTTCTTCCACACCAAACTAATCCAACCATGTCTTTACACACGTTTTTCAGCCTTGAAAAACAGGTGTGTCCCAATACTTTTCTCCATATAGTGTAAGCATATTTTTATAGTTTTGGTTTATAACATGAAAGAGTGGGAATCTCAGCAGGAATGGGTGCTGACTATCTAACTGGACTTCAAAACAAAGAGATCGACACCAGTACTGGAGGGAAGATGCAGCTGGAATTCGGGTTCAGAGGACCATGAACTGAGCAGAAGAGCATTAAGATTCAGAGACCAGTCCGTTGATCCATGGTATAGTAAACCTCAGATGCATTTACCAGATGGTTATCCTATATCTATCTCCAAGGTTACTATACAGCTATTTTAACAGTTACGCTACACCCCTTTCCATGTTTGTGCAACACTCTATTCCAAGGTTAATCTGCATCAGTTTACATGGTTACGATACACCAGTTTCTGTTGATGTGCTATATGGACTTCCAGGGTTATACTCTCATGGTTGGGCTACACCCTTTCATAATAACTCTACCCCATTGCCATGGTTACACTCCCCCATTTTCTTGGTTACACTTGCTCACAGTACCCCATTTTCATGATAACACAGGTTAACCTTCATAGAGCCCGTCCATATCAGAAAACGACATTTGCAAAAGAAAACTACAGTTAATGATAGCAACTGTATTATTAATTAGTATAGACAGACACTATGAAAGATGACAAAACTAAGGGTCAGTGACCTTCGCCCAGCCCACAACGTCCATCCTGTGCGTAACAAGAGCATAAAAACCTTCAAAAAAGGACTTTTGTCTGAACAATGACTTTGATTGTGTAATTAAACTTCTGCACTGTTTCAAAGACTGTTTCCCCTTGAAGGAAGTGATTTGTCCGTCGCCGTACCAGGCCGGGACACACAGAGTGTCCGGAGACACCAAAACAAAGCCCCTTCACAAAGCGGCGGGCAGACATGCCGCTAAATTAGCCCGTCTCGCTTGAAGTGCATAATTGCAACTGTCAAATTTCATTAGTGCTTTTGAAAGGGGTCTGATAATTCCTCCGCATTTGGCTGCTCTTTCATGTGCAAAGTAAACAGCAGTCTCACATGAAAGGGACGGAAGAGACAAATTTGTGCGGCCTTTGTTTATGCCTCCGACTAAAAAAAAATGCACATTGATATTAATCATCCTCAATTCTGATCAAAGAAAAAAGAAAGCCGCGTCGTCTCATGTTCTCACTGGACATCAATGTGATTAAACAATTCCGAAGTGAAGAGATTCTCAGGAAAAACTCTGACATCTGCAGCTACACTGCTGTAAAGGCGCTGCTGGTAAAAGTCCCAGAGGAGGAGCCTGGACCTGGAATCCAGGTTTGAGTCTCAGCTGCGTCACATGTCCTTCAAGGCCAGAAAAAAAAAATACAGTCGGCCACGTTGATGCTGGAAGGAAGTTGCCAAAGTTTATGCCAGTTAATCCAGAAGATGCATGGTCAAGCAACAAAATGAACATTTCATTTAAGCTGGTAAATGAACCTTCCATGCCACCAGTGGCACACTGTTGCATGAAACCTAATTTCAAGGCTCGATAGTCTACTATCTCTCCAATCAGACTGAAATCCAATTGGCTCATAATATCCAAATCAGCTCATAAACCAAAAAAGACTAGACTGCCACAGTTACTGGGCTAATATCTATAACCTAAAATCTATATGTACTCAATAAATGATCTTAAGTAACTAGTTTGTGATTTGAACGACCCATAAACGGTCATTATAAAGCCATGTTCATCAGTCTGAAGATACTCCACAAGGGGGAGCTCCTTGAAAAAAATAGAAAGCAAGATCTCACCAATGCACGTATGTTTGTAGTCACCTCTTGTGTATATAAAATAAAATTAAATGTTTATGGTTATATAGGCTTCCATATGATTAAGCAATTCATAATCAAAGCAATTGCTAGATTTCCAAATGACCAATGGAAGTGATAATAATAGCATCCCTTTTTACAGGGATGATGGCTGATTAGACAAATTTGCCTCTTGAACTACTTATTTAAATGCAATATATCATAAAGAGACGATGAAAAATGACATGGCTCACCTAAAGGGCATAAAAATAGGCTACTGAATTAAACTCCAGAGAAGAAACTCAGGTCAGGAGTCTGGGGGCCTGGGATGCCTCTTTCCCTCATAATAAAATAAATGGGGGAGGGTGCACAGTATTGGGAGGGGCCCTGGTTGACAAATCTGGTTTGGAAAGATGGATGCATTTGCACTGGTACAAGACCTGGCTGCATCTCAGACCACCTCCTGGAACAGCTTGAGCAACTAGATTTATATCCATTTTTATGAGGATAAGCCCTATCAGGATATAATTGTAATACTTAATATGCATGAAAAGGTGATATATATTTCCACAATATTCAGCTCAAAAGGTCCAACAAAGCAGAAACTTCTTCATCTGAACTCTTTCAACTTTCACAACACCCAGACAGCTGCCTCAGACATCCTCAAACTGTGGTTATTAAGCAGCGTGAGAGAAGTACTGCCAAAAAGAGGCAGCATCACTGACGGAGATTCTAGGCCTGCGAGTTTGGAGGAGAACCCTTCCCACCAAGCGAGGTTAATGAAGAGCAGGCCCTCGGGCCCCCTGCTTAAAAACAGAACATTCATCAGCTAACAGGTCGCCATAACCTTCCCATCCCAAAAAGAGCTGCTTATCCTTGTGCGACGTTCAGAGCTCAAGACCGCGGGCTTCCCTCCACAGTTAACCTCCTGCACTTGAGAAAAATGACCGTCTGCACGGACAGAAGGACAAATGGCTCCCCTCCCATCTCAGTGTGCTTTTCAGTACAATGTCATCTTGTATCCGAATCAAAGGACAAGACATGTCTGGAGTCCAAATTTTGCTTCTGTAGTTTTGTGCTGGAGATTCAAGACCAATGCTGCTAACAAAGACTAGAAGTCAATAGTCACCCAAATCTAGAGAACAATGAAACAATGAAACTGGAAAAAGAAATAAAAACAGGTATTAACATTATTATTGTCATTGTTATTCTGATTGTTGTTGTTACTGTTAACGTTATTATTATTATTTTGCCAAAGCTTGGCAAAACTGGAAAAAAAACTTCACCAATACAAAATCACCAATAGAATGGGAGCACTATAGATCAGAGGTCCACCGATTATGGGCCGATATTAATTGGGCCGATATTTGGCCATTTTTACATAATCGGCATCAACCGATTCCTAAGCATATTAAGGCCTATAAATAGACATGCGCATTTATGGGCTGCCCCGTGTTGCTGCTGTGGACCTGCAGTTAGCCTACCGCTAACACTGTAGCCTACGGGTCAGTGCCCAATCCGTGCCGGCTGCCTGATCGGTTCCGCGCATGCGCATGATTGGCTGCATGATCTGTCCCAGATCGTAAAGACGCATATATATATATATATATATGTATATATATATTAATGCTGAGCAATGATGAAAAATGTTGAAATCGCAATTAATCACATGATTTTCTTAATCGCAGTGTTATACACAAAATTCAATAATTAATTCAAAAGTAGTGTATTGCACACTTTTGTATTTTATGAGGTAGTGGGGAAAATTACCAAATATCGCCTTTTTCTATTCCAGCATGACTGTGTCCCAGTGCAAAAAGCAAGCTCCTGGAACGAAGCGGAGATTGCAAGCCAGGACTTCTCACCCAACATCAGTGTCTGACCTCATAAATGCTCTACAGAATGAAAACTGTGTGAAACTGATTTTGTACGGTAATTTGAACACCTGAAACAAAAACAATAGCATCAACAGAAGAGAAAGGTAATACAAAATCTCACGGCATGTAGTTCGTTTATCTCAGAGTTGGTGTTTGCTCATGATCCAGACTGAATGGTCTATTATGTCAAATTTACATCAATATTGCATGACCAGTGTATTTCACTAATGTCAGCTAACGTTTCCTGAAGAAAGAGATAGAGAGTAAGTGTGTGTGTGTGTGTGTGTGTGTGTGTGTGTGTGTGTGTCACAGTCTCCCTCTACGGTCTATGTACTGTTATTAAAGATATCTGATGTAGCAAAGTCTGATAACACATAGTTTGTGTTTTATGTTTGTCTATATTATTTATAATGTATTATTCTAGCAGCTCAGATCCTGTCAAGCATATACCTTTTGCACATTCATTCACATTTGCATACTCATTTATGTGTTTGTGTTAAAACTGTCATTCCTGGAACATTTGCTTTTTAAATAAAATCATCGAACTAAAATGTGTTTCTTTATACAATGAATCAAAGAAATCGACAGATTAACTGACCATCAAAACAGTTGTAAGTTATGACAGTGCCGGCGTCAAGGGGGGGGCTTTCGAAGGCATTGCCCACCCTAGCGAGTCGCCAGGCCCCCTTACGCACACAACGCCCCCCACTCCCCATATCGCATGAATATGGTTTATGAATTATATCTTACGCACGGCTCCCCCCGGTCCCGTCGCCGTGCACCGTGCTCCATAACCACAACCAGCCAATCCCCGCCCCCCGTTCTGTCACAGTGTGCCCAACAACCCCCCCGCACGTTTGTGCTCGATTGTGCCCCCCCAGGTCGGTTAGATGCCAGCCCCGTAGATCGGCTCTGGCG
>JBBPCY010113538.1:0-18588 GCA_037974405.1 Brachyalestes nurse | reverse complement strand
TTTGTTTTGTTTATTTGTCATGTTGACTGTTAATGTTACAGAGAACTTTTAATAAAAGTTGCTCAGAGTTGCACACCTGTTTTCCTCCGCTGCGTGTGTGATGACGTCATCAAATGACTAGTCGTCGCGACTTTGACCATTCTGATCGACTAGTCAACTTGAAAAAATCTGGAGTCGTTAATGGAGTCGTTATATATATATATATATATATATATAAGGGCTGTAACGGTACATGTATTCGTCCCGAACCGTCACGGTACATGGGAATACACGGTACGACAAAGAAGACGCGATTAAAGTAATGCGGAACTCCCCAACCTACTACACACACACCCCTGAAAAACTACATATCCCAGCATGTTCCTCAAAGGAACAGGCTCTGTAAGAGTTTCATATGGAAACATTAAACAGCGACTTTTAAACCGTTTAGCCATCTCACTCTATTAGGTAAGACTAATTTTAATTACTATTTTCTATTAACACAAGAACTTTCTTGTCATCTATACATGAAAATATAAGCAAGAGCGTGTGTTTACTGGTTAATACACTGCTGTTTATTTAAAATAAACAAAAACAAACCAAGCCTCATGCTTTAGATTTTTTTGTTACTTAACTATCTACTACTATTATATTAAGAAAAATATAATTTACTAATTTTGTAACAAATATTAGTGTAAATTCAGCTACATTTCCATATAAAAAATAACTACATTTTTTGTTACTGTGCAGAGAACACAAAGAAAGCGCG
This sequence comes from Brachyalestes nurse, assembly GCA_037974405.1. NCBI lineage: Eukaryota > Metazoa > Chordata > Actinopteri > Characiformes > Alestidae > Brachyalestes > Brachyalestes nurse. The sequence goes on along the minus strand of JBBPCY010113538.1, from coordinate 17,840 downwards.
TCTTGGGATGGTGAAATATCGCTTTACTCAGAGGTGGCAGGTTTGAATAACCAATCTGAAAATGCTATTTATTTCCACTTGCTGCTTGTTGGCTGCTGCCCTTTGACGCAGCTGCAGTTCAGAATTTCCCCTGTGGAGCGTCTCGAGTGTTCTTGTGTTTTTCGTTTTGTTCTTCTAAAAGCCCTGTATTTTATTACTGTAAATTAAATTAACTTATTACTGTATTTACCTGCTTATACCAAAGAAAATGACCGCGCATAACAAAGAAAACGCCCATGCATGAATTACAGTACAGTCTATACAGGGATAATATCGGTATTTTACATTCTAGCATGGTAGGAGTTCAGTGTAAACAGTACAAATACGGGTTTACCTTACCATTTTCTTTTAGGGTAATGTATTAAGCTGAGTTGAAATTAAAGTGTTTTGGGAGCATATTTGGGGGCATATTTAGGGTTTACATTATCAGAATAGGCATTTTTAGGCATTTTTTTTACCACATCACAACAACGCGTTTCAACAAAGCTTTTTTTTTTTTTTTATACACTGTGCTCTTGGAATGTAACCCCCACTGTACACATTGAATAGCAGAAGGTATTGACAAATATTGCACATAAGAGAAAAAAAAACAAGACGGCTTTTCTGCATGAAAATGCTAAACCTAACGACCTTTTGCCCAGCGTAAAAATGATAATGGAAATACATCATTTCTCATCCATTTGCGCTACAACAATGGTACGGTGGGAAAGCGGCCCTGAAACCAGGCATAAAAAGAACAATATTAGCATCTGGTGATGTCACAACGTCTAACAGGACTTGGCGTGGTTTGACATAAAGAGCTCTGCATAATGACGAGAGTTTCAAGAGTGCTCAGCGTAGCCCACGCAGCAACTGGACCTCCTGTTCAGACCGGATTTCATCCTCAACCAAAAGGAGCTCATTAACAAGCAAGAACTCACAATAGAGCTTTTACACACCTCTACTTCCACACGCATGACATACAACATGCAGGCAATTCATGGAATCTGAGACTTGGATTCACGTCATTTGTGCTGAATTTAGACTTATCCCTGAATCGAATAAATTAGTAGTAGCCAGTGGTCAAAAAAAAAATCAAGGAGGATGAAATACGTGAAAGTACCGCTGTGCAATCAGAGAGTACTCCCCCAGACTCCTCCAGATAATAACTAATACATATGATATGTATATTTGACTGGTTTTTTTTTCACTTTTCATTAATAAGGCAACTTGGTAAATCTCAAAATGGATAGAATTAAAATATTGATAGTAGACATGGTATCACAACATTTATTTAATTACAACAGGATGAATGATGGTCATCAGTTGATTTAACTGCATGAGCTTTGGGCGCCCATAACCCTGTCGCTGTTTCACCATCCTTAGACCATTTGTAACAGGTACCCACCCCCACCCGGTGGAAATACTCCACAAAACACTACAAAACACGGTGTACTTAAAATGTGCTTAACACTACCATAACTTACCCATGAAAATACATCAAACCCCTTCATTTGAATTTAGTGTCCGTTAATGTATGAAACCGACCCCTTAATTTTACCTTAAAATTAGATTTAAGGTAAGAGTGTGAAACCCCTTAATCTTACGTTTAAGGCGTTCATTCAGGAGGTTTCATTATGGCAAATTTGAAAAAGGAAAAAATTCTGTAGTTTTATTCAGCCCTAATCTGTGCACTTTTTTCCCTTCATTTTGTCTATGGGAAATTAAGCTCAAAATTAAGGTAATTTTAAGGTTTGGTTTCGTAGTGAAACCTGCAGATGCTCTGACCCTGTAGTCTAGCTCTCTGACAAAGTTCCTCAGATCCTCATATTCACCCATTTTTCTGCATCCCACACATTGACTTCAGAAACAGACTGTTTACTTGCTGTCTTATATATCCAACCCCTTGGCAAGAGTATGCGTGACTGGTACTAAGGCATAGCACAACCCTACGAGTCTGGGATTGCTTTACAATGGGGCAATGCAAGTGTGTGATGATGCAGGCATGTAGTTTGCACACTGCTTATTAGTTGGGTGTAAATTTTCATTACTTGGTAGCTGCAATAGCTCCAATATTAAACATCTTGTCCAATATCAACATTTGAGGTAAAGGGAAAATTTTGTTGCTTTGATTTTTTTTGGCCCAACAGACTGCACAACGTGCTCAAACAACACTCTGATCCATACGGCCGACGTCTGCAAGGCAACAGTAAGTCATCTGTGACCTCACTCTTGTAATTATTGCACCCATTTCATCCACACTTTTCCCCCACCACCAACACATTTTAATGAGGCAGCAATTAAGGCTGCTTTGGTAAATGTCACAGGAGTCATTTCCTGGAGATACTATCGGCCTGAAGCGAACGCAGCACTACACATATCGATAGGCCACTTTCACATATTTCTCACTTGAAAAGTGCAGAATAGATACAGCACACTCACTAGAGCGTCGAATCATTGAGCCACTGCCCGGACACCCTGGAACCCTCACAGGCTGCAGAAAGCATGAGCTGCGAAGGGTAACAGCTCCTGATCTTCTCCACAACAGCATTCACATGACAGAACACAGCGTGCATGAGCCTGCAGGAGCACAGTTCATTTGTTAGGGCTGCCTGATTGGAGCAAAACACTAGTACTGCAATTACACTGCTGCAAAATAAGACTGCTGTATTGATACAGTCCTATTATCACTACGAAACACAATGTACTTAAAATGTACTTAACCCTACCTTGATTTACCCCTGAAAACATAAATTAGAATTAAGTGGCTGTTAATTTGTAAAACCGAAACCTTAATTTGATCTTAAAAGATATAAGAAGAGTGTTAAACCCCTTAATCTGAAGTTTAAGGCATTAATTCAGCAGGTCCTATTATTTAAGGGGCAATTTTGAAAAAGTAATGGGGAAATTCAGCAGTTTTATCTTAATCAGACTTAATCTGTGCACTTTTCCCTTCATTTCCCTTCATTTCCTTAAGTTAAGGTCATTTTAAGGGGTAAAAGTAAGGGCTTTGGTTTCGTATTGTATATAAAGGCACTCGTAAAACATTTGGAGTGTTCCTTTTTTAATAGCAATACTCTATGCTCTGTGTCTATTTTAATAAAGAACTGAGAGGAGATTTGGAGCCGTTATTACGGAAAACACTTAAGTGACTATTGACCACTGGGTAGAAACATTAGCTTCATAGCTTGACTAAAAAAATCAAAAATTGGAGTCTAAACATGTTTTGACTGATCACCCCCGGCTGGGTCATCCAGGTGAGGGTGTTTGATGTAAGACCCGAAACACCCCGTGACCCCGGTTACTTCACTGAAGATGTGTCCAGGTTGCACCACAAGGTGTATCTCAGGACCTGACCAATAGATTACATCCAGAATTACTGGAAAATTATATTCAAAAACGTCAAATATTGCACCTCCAAACAGCGTAAAAGACTACATTTCATGCATTCCTGAACTACCATTATTGGTGTCATGCATTTCTAACACGAGGATCGTTCTTAGGCTTTAATAAGTAGTTTTGAGAACCAGAACAGAATTGGTACTGGCAATGTGGTAAAGTTTCAATTACCATTTTCAAATGGTTAATAGTTAATGCTAAACTGGATACACACACACACACACACACACACACACACACACACACACATATATATATATATATATATATATATATATATATAAGGGCTGTAACGACACGCCAAACCCACGATTCGGTTCATTTCACGATTTTTGACTCACGATTCGATTCGTATCACGATTCATTTGCGAGGAAGGAGAGGAAAAATTCTGAGGCGCCATTTTGTTTGGAGACACCTTATCTTTACCACAAAATTATAAACCAAATACTGCGTCCTTTCCATTCATACTGAGGACAAGGCTTCGGTGAACCACACGAGGAGTCGAGTTGGAAGAGTCGAGACGTCTCTCTCGGTTCAACGCTTCGTCCAGCTGCCGGGAGCCACAAAACTCGCTCAAAACACAATAAAACAATTACACAGAAACTCAAATGCAGTTTTATCACAACCCAGCAGCTTATAGACACTTTTAAGCCCAGTGTCATAACTTACATGTACTCACAGCGAATCCATTCAGCAAACAAAGAGTGAACTCACACTAGGCATGGTTGCTGTGAACTGGACCCGAGTACGATTGTCCCCCCTCCCCACTCCGCCTCTGGCCTGCACTCACGTAGAGTTTCAGCATTCGTGCCGGAGCACACTTATGTCATTATGGTATAACGTTACTTTGTGGATAGTAATTTTGAGTCGTTTGGTCGGTGGTAGTCCACAGCCCTCTCACAGCCTGTTGCTAAACAGGTCTATCGCTTTTGTGGCACAAAAATTTTCACGCAATCGTGCTGCTCTCATGAGGAGCTTTGCAAGGTACCAGCTGAAGTGCAGCAAGGACTTTGCAGCTTTGATTACCGACTACAGTTAGCGCAAAAACGTGACGTAATGGGTCCTGTTCCGTGCTCCAGCACGGTTAGGGCTCACACTACAAGCGAACTGCACCCGAGTCCAACTGAACCGTGCTCTGGCACACCTCTTCCAACCGGGCCAGGGCTGGCTAAACGAGCCGCGCCCGGGCATGGTTCGGAGCACTCACACTAGTCAAACGAACCGCGCTTTGGTGGTCAAACGCACTTGGGCACGGTTCAAACTGCCTAGTATGAGTATACCCTTAGTTGTTAACTGCATGACACTGTGCATGTTTGTGTAATGGGTGTAGGTCTGTGTTTGGCATGGGAGATTGTAGTTGTGATCATTATTTACATAAGAAGGAATAAAGTTTTAAAGGATATTGAATACTATGTTCTACTGTATTCTCAAAATTATTACATTTTGGAAATATTGGAAAAATAGTAGCCTACAAAGCTACACATACGACTAGCAAATTTGAATTTGCTCTGCAGGCCCTAACTGTGATTCAAAATCAGGGTGGGCTTAACATATAAATGAGAGAGGAGCGCTGTTAAAGCAGTTTTGAAAAATTGGCAGAAGATGATGCATATGGTAGGGATCTTATTAATGATAATAAAAAGTCATATGAAGAGGTTAAGTAGACCTCCCTCCCTTAAGAGTGTGCAGGACTGCTCCTGTAAACAATTCTTAGTCTAGCTTAGTCTTTAGGCCTAACTGTTCATTATTAACTAGGGTGATATTAAATCATGGTTATGAAAACTGACTTGTTTTTATAGTCTTGGTCTTCCTGAAAGATACGGTCTCGACTCGGTCTTGCTTCCTCGAAGACTCTGTCTTGACTCAGTCTCGATTGCATTTGAAAACCAATGGTCTCGGTCTCAACTTGGTCTCGACCCTTCAAAGACTCGGTCTTGACTCTGTCTCGGCATAGGCGGTCTCATCCCCATCACTACCCTAAACAAACTGGGTCTGTGAATTGGGGCCGTAAATTAATCGCATTGTTTTCTTTTAATTATCACATTATTGCACTCACCCTGTGAATAGCTAGTAATGGTGCAGGTCATTCAGGTGTAATGCACTGCATGAGAAAATAATTAGCAAGTAGCACAACTGACCTCCTGCACCCTTACTACAGCAGGGAGATGTGACCCAGTTTCTATTTATAATCAGTAGGTTAATCGTGAACTTTCTTCTACAAACAATGAATGAAATGGCTGAGTGCATTTTCCTGTAAACCAATAACCAGCAATGTACGAACCCTCTGCCCAACCAACACCCACTCACATGCAGCCGAGAAGACTTGCTGGTAATTTAATTTATTTAAAATAACATTTTCACTTATTTTATTTTTGTTAAGGGTTAGAGTTAGGGTTATCACTTTCTGTCATTTCTGAATGTAAGCGGCTTTCCAATCACCAACTGTTGCTGGACCAGCAAACACTAGACCCAACACCTCCTAAAGTGTGATCCGTTTCCACAGGCTGTTTGTGTTAGTCTCTGTTGTTCATATCTTAATACACATTCATAAAAAAAATAGCTAAACTCACAAAGGTACACTCATACACCACACCCAATTCTGTCAAACCCTGGCCTCAGTAAGAAGTCTTCTGACAGTGGTTGAATTGTTTTGGGGATTCCTGAAAACCTTCTGCCAGGCCCTAAGTCCTGACACATTTGAGGGTAATCTATTTTTAACCTATTTTCCCCTCTTTTAGAAATGTATTGTGTTTTTTAATACTGCATTTTAATATTTTTTCCCTCTTTCTGACTTTTTATCTGTTATTCCTTTTGTAATGTTCAAAGTATATTTATGTTCACATTATGTAAGTGATCAGTTAACCAGACTCCATGCTGCTTTAAACACCATCACCATTACTGTGCATTATATACATGCATTTATGTATGTAATGATTACAGCAAATTATTGATTCCAGCTAGATACTAGACAGGACATTTTAGGCTGCTTTTTACAATACAAATGAAATGTTTATCCACACTAAAAGTTGCTTTGACAGAAACACAGTACAAAAAACAGAAAGATCCTGTTTTCCCACTCACAATACAGCTCTCACTAAACAAATGATCACATGTCACGTGTAGAAGGTGGCTAATATGTAAAAACAATTTAAGGAATGTTTTGTTTCATATTTTTGTTAAGAAATGTTCTTAGATTTGATGACGTTCATTTCCCTGCTGGCTGTCCTTAGAAATGACGTCACAATGAGTCATTCACTTTCAGTGAATAAATCACAGTACATGGCAATAATGAAATATTGCATCATTACATCTTATCTGACCACAAAAGCAGAACTACTACAAAAGCACAAATGCTGAAATGTTCTGATAAATGCAGGACCTTTTCACTTCACATAAATTAGGACCTTTTGACTGCACATAGCTTGTGAGGGGACGGGTTCAGTGTGATCCCAACCACTCCTGTGAGGTCAAGCTGAGCTTCAGACATGCCTGGTGGAGGAGTGAAGCGGAAGTGTTGCAGCAAGGACGTGAAGAAGAGGAAGAGTTCCATTCTGGCCAGACTCTCTCCCAGACACACCCTGCGCCCTGAAAGCAGACAGTCCTTTTCAGATTCTTACTAAGACCAGAATGTCTTTAAACTCTGGAGACTGTGTGCCAGCCCAAATATTGAAACGTAAAGGAAAACTATTCAACAAATTGACTTTTCAAATCAGGAATATGCTTCTAACTACATGAACAGAAAAAGCAATGGAAAATGTAAACATTTTTGTTGTTGTCTGGCACTGCGGATCACAGCAGTGCAGAACACGGCGCCGGAACTGCTCTGCCCTCCCTGCAGAACATTTACATCAGACGCTGTAAAACCAGAGCAATCCAGATCATCGCAGTAACCCTCTGTTCTACCTGCTAAACTAGGGCACAGTGTTCGACTAAACAGGAGCTTTTATCCTCAGGTCATAAGGCTCCTCAGCTAGGACATACCTCTTATTCACAACCGCACTCCTCTTCAGCACCTTTTCTTTACTAAAATGCACATGACCATTCTCAGTTTGCACAATATCAGTTTGCATCTCTTCTGTTTAATCTCTGTTGTAAGTATTCAGATACGTTTAGTCTATAGTTGGTATATATTATATTTATCTGTGTATGTGAAGAATAAACATCTTGAATCTTGAATGATGGTCATCATAGTAAAGCAGTGCTTTGGATTAGTATCTTGCTCAGGGGCACCTAGTATTTCTGGGGTTCAAACCTGCTACCTTGCGATCACAGGGGCAACTCCCTAAAAACCAGGCCACCAGGCATCCAAAAATGTTGAACTGAACTGAATCAAATACCTGCGGAAAAAGGCAAGAAGGCTTCTCTTTTAACGAATCGTCCCTGCTCATCAAGGAAGTGCGCTGGGTTGAAGGTGTGAGGGCTCTCCCACTCATTCTCATCTTTCAACACAGATGTCAATAGAGGATACACACTGGTGCCCTAGAGAACAGACAATCATTAATGCACTCTCACGTTCAGGCCACTTTCTCAGTAATGATACACCTGTTCATTTGTGTTACCTTTTTAATGTAGAAGCCGTTAAAATGAACATCACAGCTGGTGGTGTGAGGGAGACTCATGGGTACTATGTTGGCCAGTCTCTGGATTTCATGTATCACTGCATCAGTGTAAGACAGGTTCTTCCTGTCCTCTACCGTTACTTGACGGCCTTCAATCACCCCGTCTATCTCTTCCTGCACTCGGTCTACACAGAGAAAAATAGCCGTGAGTTAAAAGGATGTGAGCTACCAACAATAGCTGAAAATTCACAATACTGTGTTCTTACCCTGTATGTGAGGGTACTTGGCCATAAGCAGCAGTCCCCAGCGCAGTGTGGTGCCAGTAGTATCAGTTCCAGCAACAAAGAGATTTATGACTGTCATAACAAGATTCTGCTCATTGAATCGAGAGTTCTTCAGTCCTGATTGCTGAGAGAAAGATATCCACATGGCACATGCTTAGAATCCAGAGTTTTTACAATTTACTACAATAACAGTCACTCAGTTCTAGACTTGAACGACAGAAATGTGAGGTTCCGTACAGAAGCAGGTCCAATTCATGAAAGCTTTCTTAAGAATGAACTTTCGAGATATCTTAAGATCTTAATGTCCTTTAAATAGAAAAAAAAAACAAAGAAGAATTCTTAGCGAACATATCATTATCTTATTTAGGGTTATAAGGTTATTTTTTAACTATCCTTTCATGTTGCATTTAACAGCTTAACTAAATTATATAAGGTATATTTTGATGCTGTGTTAATCAACATTTCAGTTATTCAGTGTAATCTACTGCAAGGAGAGCAACATGGGAGACAAATATCAAAATAAGTAATTGAACATTTTTTGCAAAGAGGTAGAAATTACTAAAAGATAGACGTATACAATGACTGTGAAGTGATGGCAGAAAGTCTGAAACGAGTCAACATTTAAAAAGACAAGTGTAAGGCTATTGTAAGATTAAGAAAACATTAAAAAAACAATTGGTATTCTCAAGAATACCAATCCTTCTGAGGTATGTTTACAAGAGAAAGTGTAAGGACAAAATAGGATAATTATTAAAAGATTAATGAAGAATGACATTCTATCTAAACTGTTTCTTAATGTACATTTTCTTAATGTAGTTAAAAAAAGCCTGATTTTCTTTTGTCACTTTTATGAATCCACCCCATGTGAGTCATTCTCTTGACACAGAATGCGAAAGGGATTATTTTAAAGAAGTGAAGCCTATGACTTGGCACCCTGGTCACATTTCAGCAATGTGTGGTAAATCATGTATGGGCAAAGTGAGGTAGGTAACTAAGCTAGTTAGGTACAGAATAAACCAGGATTTTTTTTTTCAGAGCAAACCTAGTTAATTTATTAGCATTAACTTCACTACACTACAGTCTAGAGCAGCTGCGATTAGAAGACTGAGCTGAAACTCTTTAACAGATAAAGTCTTGTTATGCACAGACAGCTAACGCTAGCTAGCATGCAGGCTGTGACAAGCTATATATTGAATTGAAAGAGAACTATGTACTGAATTCTATTACATAAATAAACTTTTTCTTAAGTTAAAGAAAGCATTCTTAATTTGCCTCAGTTTATTCCACTGTCCAGTTCAGCCATTTAAATATGTGTTCTGTACCTCATCATTCTGTTTGCGGCGGAGGAAGGAGTCCACAAATCCTCTACAGTCATCTGGATTTATTGTCTCCTGCAGAGCACTCACTATCTGATTAATCTGGTTCCTGTTGTTCTGAGCATTTGTGTCAAGTCTCCTTTTGCTCTGTAGGAATGGTCCTATCCAGGGAAATACATTGTAGAGCTAGAATAGAAAGGGGCAAATAGAAAGGAGGAGAAAAGTTTGTGTTTGTATTTTGATTTTGTTGTCGTCTATACTGCATGCCTGTGTGTGAAAGTGATCATGTAGATTACCAGAGTTACGCATGAGGTGTTTTTCAGCCCTATAAGCAGAGTGTGAATAACCTCTCCATAACGGGAGGGTACAGCCTTTACAACACTGTTAATAACCATCCCCAAACTGCTATTTTTGTCTCATTGGGGGGGTGTCTGGGTTTTGATCGGGGGTACAGTATCCCGCAGTACCCTCTGTAATTCGAACCATGTCTATAAGAGCTTGGACTATAGCAGTTTGTGGGATCCTTTTCCACTGAAAGTGTGGGACAGTAGGGTCTATTGAAGGTTAGAATGATTTTACATTTTGTGTTTGTGTGTCTGTGAGCATGTGTAAGTGTAAGTGCTCGAGCAAATGACTGTAATCTAGCAGGACCATGTGACCAACAACCTATTTCATTCATTGCAGTTGCGTTTTTTTTTCAGTGTTCAATGATCTCTGGATAACCCCCACAAAACTTAATAAAGCAATATGGTAACTTTTACAACAATGCTTTCATAGATCCAGGGCCATTTGTGAGGCTACATGTGAAATCACCTTCAGTTTACTAAACACTATTGGGGATTTGAAAAAAAAAATCCCTCTGTAGCAAAATATGAGCTCAATGCTTTTTCAAGCTTCTATAAACTAGCTGAGGGGTCACTGGACTGACTTTGGATTGGGTCGTGGCCTGCTGGCAATTTTGCTGTGTTTTTTTCTATAAATAAATAGAAAAAAAAAAAACACTTACCCGGATAGGAGCTGATCCACTAATCCTGACATTTTCATTTGCCCTGTCCACCATTTTTTTAAAGCGAGGATCACTGTATTCAAACCTGCTTCCATACACAATGGATGAGATGATGTTGGAGACAGCATAGTTTACTGGCTGAGTTGTATCAAATGGTGCCCCTGCAGAGGAAAGAAAAACATATAATTGACTTATCAAGACAGAACTGTCCACATCAAAGGTGAGACTGAATGGGCATTGTAATACCTTCAAAATTCTCAAACACTTCTTTTAGATATTGAATTTCCTCAATGATTTTCTCCTCACTCCCTCTCTTGCCCATTCCAAAGTCTCGAAGTTTGCTGAGAGCAAAGCGTCTCATCTCTTTCCAGTTGTCCCCATTGGAAAACAATATACCTATAAACACAAAACGATTAATAGATACCATTAAGTTCGAGACTGAGTGAATGACTGATAACTAATGGTCGGCACAAACTGAATTTTTTCTGCACCTTTACATTTATGCATTCATTAGATGGATTTGTCATGATAAATAAGTAATTGCAGAAACTTTAATTTAATGTAATAGTTAAAGATACCACATGACTCTGGAAAATGATGCGATACAAATGGTTATTTCATCACCTACCATGCTCTTGACTGAATTTCTTGAAAGAGTGTGCAATTTCTCTGTCACCAAACTCTTCGGCATAGTTCACGAGTGCTTGTTTGACTGTTTTGTATCCAGCTAAGACAATAACTTTCTTGGGACCAAAATACACTTTGAACACCGATCCATATGTCTTGGCAAACTGTAGGACACATTCACAAACAAACTGACATATTCCACATTTTACCCAGTCAAATATAAGGTAAGCCTTCTTACTTGTCGTACCTCACAGAGTGATTCGTGGGGTCTCTCCAGATCCAGCTGGAGCAGGTTACCCAGGAGAGGCAGCGGTTTGGGTCCTGGAGGTTCATTATCCTCTTCCTTAGGGCTCAGGTTGGAGGAGAGGAAATAAACAACCGCCAGCAGAATAAAAATGCCAAGTAATAACCCTGTGCTGGTAGCCTGAAAGAGAAGCCCGTCCACTACAGCCATTTGAATAATGTTTTAAAATAGTAAAATATAATGACAAGTAGAGGTAATCATCCGATTTATGCTTCTGATGATCCGATAGTTGCTGCACCCTTTATAGGGACAAAAGGGAGTGACTTGATGGAAGGGCGGGACTACCATACAATAAACAACAGTAAAGAGCAGGGTGATCTGCAGAACATAATAGTTTACCTATGAAAAATCAGCAAACCACATGTACTGCAAACAACAATAACACTTTAAAGTAGGACAAAGAACATTAGCCACTCTTCCAAGGTTAAATAACATTGCATTCTTGTGTAAAACTACACCATAAAATGGTTCTTCAAGGGTTGTTTAGTAAAGACAATGTTTAGAAAAAGCACTCAAAGAACCTTTTGAATGCTTATGATGAAAACATGTTGTATGTTGTTCTTGAAAGCTTTATTGCCATTGTGTAATTAGTGTTGGATATTAGCTCATAACTCTGATGGAACATATGGGTTATCTTTGTGTGATTTAATCTGGCACAAAAACAATAAAATCGGGGACTGCCATGGTTGTGTGTCATTCAGTCATGGATTTAAAGAACCTTGTAAAAAAAACTGATGATTGGACTTGATTTTGTCACCTTTTATCTAGTTTCACCTCAAAATACTCCAGGTCTATAACCTTTACCACACCTTAAATCTCTGACCTTTTATCCACTGTTTCCTTTTACTGACCTGTGAGAAGAACAGAAGTGTGGGAATGCTGAGCCAGCTTTCCACAAGAGCTGTTAATCATCTCAGGGCACGGCTCACCTATAGCACAGTCTCACAGGAAACAAGGGAACAAATGCAAGCAGTGAAGTAATAGCTTCAAAAGTCTATATTTATTTTCTGACCCCTATTTGCATCTATTATATTTACCTCAAGGTTGCTTGAAAAGTGACATTTATGGATAGAAATATAAATGATTTCCCCCTTAATAAGATAAAACAATTTAATTATGCTTTGACTAGTCACATCTATATGGTTAAGGTTTCAGAAAAATAACAAATGTACTGTGTCTGAATCTATCGTCGTCTCAGAGCACATTCGTTGAAATTCTACACAATTCATTGAGCATGCATGGGCAATTGCATTTGTCCTAACGAAGCCCAACAAGGAGATGACTGAGAGATTACACATCAGTGGAGGGCTTGCACTGCAGCAGTATTGCAGTTTACAGCTCTGTACTACAAATCTCCAACAGAACTCTAAACAAAAATGACGCTTAGTCAGTGTTGCAGGCTTCCTCGCTCACTTGACCGTGTTCATAGCACATCTCTATTCCCATCTCACAATACTTCTACTTCACCTGGATTTACTATGAACAACCCCTTGCCTGCACCACTATGTGCTATATAGTATAGTTACTGATTTTTTTATATGATTTATCTTTTGTGTTTATTGTCATCTGCTCATTGTCTTGACTTGGACGTTCTGTGTTGTTGGTTTTCATTTCTTGTTGGTAATGTTTTGTTTTCTGATGCACATTATCAGTGTTACTTTGTGTTGACACTAGAACACCTTTTTGGTCATGCTGTACAACTCTGCATATTCACAGTGACAGTGACATTCCCAGGACTACCAGTGGCACCACCAAGGTACCCTTGAGTAAAGGACTGTCCCACACACACTGTCCCCACACACTGCTCCCCGGGTGCCCTCTGTTGGTGGCACCCCACTGCTTCAAAATGGGTAAAATGCAGAAAAAGATTTTCACATTGTGTTAAATAACACATTTACTGTGGGGGCACCCGGGAGCAGTGTGTGGGGACAGTATGTGGGGACGGTCCCTTACTCAAGGGTACCTCGGTGGTGTCACTGGCAGTCCTGGGATTCAAACCCACAGCCTTCCAATTGCAGGGGCAACTCCCTAACCACTAGACCACCAGCTGCACCAAACTGAGACAAGAATACAAAAACGCACACTTGCATTACACAAATGACACACTGTGCAGATCCATAGTCAAAATTGCTCTGGCTGCCAGCAATGTAGAAGAAGTGGCCAATATAGACTTTTGAAGCTATTACTTCACTATTTGCATTTGTTCCCTTGTTTCCTGTGAGACTGTGCTATAGGTGAGCCGTGCCCTGAGATGATTAACAGCTCTTGTGGAAAGCTGGCTCAGCATTCCCACACTTCTGTTCTTCTCACAGGTCAGTAAAAGGAAACAGTGGATAAAAGGTCAGAGATTTAAGGTGTGCTGTGGTGACCTCCATGTCTTGCGTACTAAAAGCAGCATATTAAAACGTCTATATGTACATATACAATAGACATTTACATTTACGGCATTTAGCAGACGCTCTTATCCAGAGCGTCGCACATCAGTGCTTAAGTAGTATACACCTGTTCTTCATACCTGTAAAGCTATACTAAAATCAACACCTGCTTTTTACCAAGTGACTGCCAGCTAAGTTATACATCGTAACAAACCCTGTCAAAAGAAAAAAGTCAGAGGTAATACACAAGTAAGGACAAACAGTTAAGAGAGTAAGGGCCCATGGTTTTTTTTTAACTACAAAGAAAAAGATGTATAAGAGATAAATGAGAGGACTGGTTAGTAACCAAGGTGCTCCTTGAAGAGGTGGGTCTTCAGACAGCGAGGGACTCCACAGATCTAATTGCAAGAAGTTTATTCGTTCCACCACTGGGGGGCCAAGACTGAAAAGGAGTCTTGACGCATGTCTTCCTCTTCTTTTGGGCAAAAGAGGTTAAAGATGAGCAGTGCTTGAAGGCCTGAGAGGACAAGAAGTGACAAGCTGCTTGATCAGTGTTGATAAGTAAGGAGGTGCAAGTCCGTTCTTGGCCTTAAAGGCAAGTGTTAAGGTTTTGAACTTAATGCGAGCGGCCACAAGGAGCCAGTGAAGGCTCTGTAGTAGAGGTGTAGTGTGTGAGAATTTAGGAACATTGAAGACTAACCTCGCAGTGTTACGTCCCCATAGCGGCCACCAGGGGACTCTAAGTTTAAACACTTCTTATTTGTCTTTAGTTAATGTGATATCTTCGTTGTGTTTGTGTATTTAAGTTCTTTTGTTTCAGTTCTTGGTTGTCCATGCACCCTCACTTTTATCCTGGGTTTGTTTAAAGGAATCTGAGTCGTAGTTTAGTGTTTAATTAGGCCATCATGCCTTTGCGTTGTTCTTTGAAGTTTTGGAGAAAATAAAGAATGAAAAGAATGGAAAACGTCTGCATCAGTGCCTCGTGCTTCAGCCTGCCGGACCCAGACGTGACACGCAGCTGCATTCTGAATCAGCTGAAGTGGTCTCAGTGGAAGTCCAGCCAGTAAAGAGTTGCACTAGTCCAGTTTAGAGATGACCAGAGATTGGACAAGTAACTGCATAGCTTCAGTGATGAGAAAGGGTCGGATGATCTGCATGTTCTGGAGATCTGATCAATGTGCGACAAGAATTGAGTGGACAATAACAAAGTTCCCAAAAGAAACTGAGGTCGTGGCTTGGTGGTGAACTCACTTTGATGAAAAGAAGCTCAGTTTTGCAGGTATTTAGCCTGAGGTGGTGGGCCGCCATCCAAGAGGAGATGTCAGCCAGACAGTCTGAGATGTGGGTCGAGACCTGATCAGGCCATAGAGTTCAATACTGGTCTCATTACAGAAAAGAATCTTGTTTCTCATGGCCTGAAATTCATTTACGTGTATTTTTGGCACAGGGTGAACCATCCTGTCCCTTTTACTGATAATGGCATCTGACGTGTACTCTAAAGCCCTGACTGGTTGAATGCTTGTTCTAGTTAAGAATGATGAGAAGTCACTGCATTCTTTGGGACAATCAAAGTTGCAGAAATGTTTCAGCACTCTTCCCCAGATCTGTGCCTCAACATCATCCTTTCTTGAAGATCTAATGATCAAAAGTGATATTTAGCCAAGAGACATCGCAAAACTGATCAATTCTTAATTTTATCAAGTGGCCGAATTTCACACAATCCCTACACTACACATTATGTTTTTGTTTTTAATCTTGAACGTCAGAACAGAACTTAATGGCATAAAAAAGTAGTAAATGCTACTAAGTCATAAAGTATTATAAGGATTATGATTAATGTGCTGCATAGTCCAGAGATAAGGGAGGGGTTCTCATTTTGATAGCGTCACAATCTGTGGGCCAAGGCATGGCACCAAAATATTTATGTTTGAAAATTGTTAAAGGTCACTTCAGGGTTATCTTCTCATGACAGTTTAAAGTGTAATGAAATCACATTTTTGCACTGAACTCCAGTTCTAGCCAGTACACAAAAAAGATCAACTGTATTATTGTCATTGGAACAAAACCACAAGGCAAAAAAGAAGTCAAAATATTTAGTAAAAATATTTTCAACATTTCAAACCAAGTGAGGACCAATTTTCTTCCTCTTCATTCTGTCCTTAGGATCGTTTATTCAATTAAATCACATTTTATTTATATAGTGCTTTTTACAACCAAGTTGCCACAAAACAGCTTTACAGAGCCAGAGGCAACAGAGGCGAGGAAAAACTGCCTCAGCTGGAGGAAGAAACCTTTGGAGGACCAAGACTCAAAAGGGGAACCCATCTTCCTCAGGTCGACCCAGAGAGAAAGAAAAGAGAGTCTTTTATGGGGATAAATAAAAAGAGAAGACCTTAATGAACAAGATTATTGACAGATATCTACAGCTAACAGAGTTGAAACCACTAACTGTTTATAGAGGTACATTTGTTGGTAGAGAAACTGAGAGGCTGTAGTCGATGAACAACAGGATCAGGAGCAACACTCTCTCCTGGAGGTTTAACCAGCAGTTGCCATTATCTGGGGAGGAGCATGTGTGGAGTTGGGAGCTGCTGAAACCAGTTGAGGGCATTTTGGCACAGGGCCCCAGCGATTGCAGGCCCGGAAAGGTGGTGAAATGTGCAGCAGTTCCCCTCAGACAAAGAAAACAGAGAAGAGAGTTAGTTCTGTTAGTTTTATCTGCACAACGCTTGAGGGGAGACGGGTTCAGTGTGGTCCCACCTACTGCAGTGAGCTCAAACTTATCTTCCGTCATGCCTGGTGGAGGAATGACGTAAAAGTGTTGCAGGAGGGAGGTGAAGAACAGGGATAGTTATGTTCTGGCCAGACTCTTTCTGAGACACACGCTGCGACCCACAACCAAACAGACAGTTCTAAGATTCTACCTGTTCGACATGTTCATGCGAGAGAATTGATATTGCATCTGACATACATAAAAACTGAATAAAACCAATGTGATCAAACCTTTTTGGATCAATCTTTTACACTGAAGGTAGAGAAAAAAAATCCGTACCACTAAGCATCATTTTCAAGCGTCCCTCAGAAACTTTAGGAAATGCCTTAGTAGCTATTGTACATACACTTTGGAGCTGAGAAGATCCTAATAAATGAATATTGAGTGATAAATAAGGAATTGCATCAAAAAACTGTGTACAATTGACCACCTAACATTTGTCGGTGAACCAAGGTATGTCTAGCTGCAAACATTAAAATCTGAAAGTCTGCAAAAACTGACAGCTGTTTGAGTTTGAAAAGGATGAGAGATGTTTGGTCATGTATTTGTACTGGAATAATTTGGACTATATGGGTGACTATTTCCTTTTAGTGTTTGTTAGCAACATTAGCCCAGCAGCTCCAGCAGCTTCTAAACCTAAGAGGCAACATTTGGTCACCATGCGTAAGTGGGAACACTAGTGTACATTTAATTTTATGACAAACCATTCTTTTAATGAAATGTGGTATGTAGGAGTGTAAGGCAAGTGTAATAGCAATATTATGTCTGTACAAATACAAGGTATCACAAGGTATTGCAATTTACCTGTCACGTATCCAAAGCTTAAATAAATCGCCTGCAGAGATGTGCAAAAAAATATCTTTCTTAACAAATCATCTCTGCTGGTCAGGACAGTGTGGTGCCAGTTCCACCAACAAAGTGAAATTAAAGGGAACCACACTGATGAAAAGACAGGAAGCAAAGCTGGAAGTGCAGTGCTGAAAACATTCAGATTTGCTCTGGGAGTGATGAGGATGGACAGAATCAGGAATGAGTTTATTAGAGGGACGGCGAGTTGGACCTTTGGGAGGAAAAGTCAGAGAGGATCCTTCTCCCAACTCAGAGTCTCTCCTCAACACAGGCCAAAACCAGTGCAGTCTCGGCTTGTGTTGAGGAGAGACTCTGAGTGTGTTGGGAGG
>JBBPCY010113518.1:0-18589 GCA_037974405.1 Brachyalestes nurse | reverse complement strand
GTCCTGAACCAGTGAAGAAACAGGAGCAGATGATTCCAGATGATCAGGCAGTGATCAGTATACTGGTGGTGCTGAATTCTGGTCTAGGCTTCTTTTATCTTTAGGTACTTTGCAGCCTGTCACAGTAAAACATTTGTTCCCATTTCTTGGGGTGGCTCAAGACTTTTGCACGTGTAACATATATCTTCTTATTATGAAAGTCTGATTGATTTTGTTTCTGACTAAACCTTTGTTTTGTATCAGAAAATAAGTGAAATTACTCTTTAAGACACAGGTCTTTTGTACTTTCATCAGTAGTGATAACAATTAACTGTGGCAGATCTTCAAGTAAATAAAAAGTACCCCAGCCTCACCTTTTGCACCGGAGTCTGGTAAAGCAATCTAAACTTAAATTCGACTAAGCTGGTAAACTTCATGTCAGATTAAAAAAATTATTTGACAGTAGTGGCACCTATTGGGTGGAAGAGAAGGGGCCACTGAATGGAAGAAAACTGAATTTACTCAAAGATTAATGCAGCAATGGGCTCAGGTAGAAAGGACAGCTGTTCTAGGTTTTTCTGTCCCCTCATGTGGAGACCAAAGAAGTGTTGATTTATATCAGGTAACAATCTGTGTGTCCCAGAGAGACATCAGCTGTAAAATATTAAATGCAATGTAGTAATAACATTTAAATATTGAAGCATTTACGTAAACCTGCATGCCGGAGCGATACATGCAGGGCATTGTGAGCAACATGCACTGATTTATTTTAGATTTGGTGCTATAGTACTTTTTCTGCAGCATTAACAAACACGTTTAATTGTATTGTGGATAAGTAGATGTTGCATCACAGGCTGATACAGATTCTTTAAAATATTATTTAAAAAATAATATTCTATCAAATATTCTTTAAAAAATAATATTCTATAATTTCTAAACAGTTGGTAAATGACAGTACCTGTACATTAAAGAGCCCAAAATACTTTGCTCCAAATATAGAGTGTATGGACAGAGGAGTTTCTTGTAGAACAATGTATAGAAAAGAAAAAAGCATCACCTGTTCAAGGTTTCAAATTTATTTCCAGCATGTGGGAAAAACAAACAAATAAATAAATAACTGCTTTCGATTCAGGCAGGTTTTGACAGATGACATCACACAAGATGTGCTTTACTCTGTACACATAACAGTTAAGCAAGACAAATAAAAAGAACAAGTACACAGTTGGTTTTGCACGAGCCTGTGCTTCTCACACCTTCATACCTACTGTAGCATCATAAAGTCAATCATCAGGCAGTTAGCCAGCGTTTTTATTCTGATTAACATAATCACATTTCATTTCACTCTTTGTGCCTATGCTGTCCAATCTGTAAACCCGGCCACAGTCTTTTAATCCCTCAGGTTTTGGTACGGCTTTTGCTGCATTGAACCGTTCATATGGAGGAATTAGTACTTCATCCTCTTTTGAAAAAACTGATACGCTGGATATACGCGCACCATGGCATGTCTTGATGATAAAACATGTCTTTTTTCCAAACTCTTTTTTGCTTGGACTGCGCGACGTAGACGCAAAACTGCCAAATCGCACTAAAGTGCCGTCAATGTTCATGTCAGCTTTGGTGCGCCGGTAAGTGGTCTGGCATTTCTGCTGGGGATTAAGTGTTTGTATGGCATCCGTTATCAGAAAGTGCAAAGAGATCAGCCTGAAATTCTTAACATAGTTTTTTCTACCCTCACGCATTGCCGCATTCAGATTATTGTAAATGTGCTCTGTGGTGTATGCACAAAGGGCTATCTTCCTCAAGCTCTTTGGGTCTTTCTCCGGCTTACTGAAACGAATTAATCTTTTTTTAGTTAAATGCCATATGGCTTCTGTCCAAGCCTTTTTGAAGTTCCTGTCTGAATTTAGCTCAGTCTGCAGTAAGTTGTTGGAAATAATATGCTTGTACATTTCGTTTTTGCATGTCGAAAAATCGTCATCAATGGAATTCAGATATTCATCCATGTAGATCTGAAAAGCAGATAATATGTTGACTTGAGTAACTGTGAGAAATGAAATACTTATAGTAACAATATATTACCGATATATTAATATATTAACTATACTGTTATATGTTACCAGTTATTTTTTTTTATATTGAACCTGACGGTTCCTCTGCATTTAACCCATTCACCCCAGTGAAGCAGTCAATGGCACGACAGTGGCACCCAATGAGCAGTGTGTAGCCTAACCACCAGGCCACCAACTGCCAATAATGACATATATAGCACGTTGGGTAACGCTGTTATGTAACTGGCAATGATATATAACAGTCTGAGTATTGCCTTATAACACTGTTATATGTTACTGGCAATGATATATAACAGGCTGAGTTTTGCCTTATAACACTGTTATATGTCACTGGAAATGATATATAACAGGCTGAGTAGCTTTATAACCAGGGATTGTGGTACGCAAGCAAGAATGGGCCTTTGTGGTATGACAAATGCACACCGGTTTTCATCTTCATTGCGCAAATGCGTACCTAATTTCAGTAACTTCATACTGGATCAGTCAGGAAAAGGAAACCTTAAAAAGAAAGATGTTTTAAAATATGGTTCCTGCTGGTCCGTGGAGCCTCGCTTCTGCACCAATCAAAATTCAGTCAGAGCAAGTCTGATCTAGGCGCTTCTGTCACGGCATGCCCCACCCTGTTCCCTCGATTTCACGCCCCGCCCCGGTACGAGACCCGTTCTCCCGTCCAGAGAGGAGAGATCTGCCCCTGTGCGCACATGATAAGGTGAAAATTTGGATGCGTACCAATTCCTTAATGCAGGTACTCATTACAGTACTACAGCGAAAAAAATATGTCAACCCCTGTTGATAACACTGTTATGTGTTACTGGCAATGATATATAACAGGCAAGGTAATGCTTAATAATAATGTTACTGGCAATTATATTTAACATGTTGGATACTGCTTTATAACACTGTTATGTTACTGGTCATAATACATAACAAGCTGTTACACAAAGTTACACTTTATAACACTGGTATCTGTTACTGGTAATAATATATAACTGAGTTACACTTTGTAACTCTGTTATGTTACTGGAAATTATATGTAACAGTCTGGGTGATGCTACTGGTAACTGTTTCTTTCAATTTGCATACATATTGATCCTGGAAGAAATTATATATCATTGCCAGTAACAAATAACAGTGTTTACATTTTATATTCACATTTAAAGTTTTCTTTATTTATTTTCTTAATTATTATATGGGCACAAAGAGCTACCAAACTGTTTCTATTCTATTCTATTCTATACTGTTCTATTCTATTCTATTCTTCTATTTCTTAAGTCCTCTGCATTTAACTCATTCACCAGAGTGAAGTGGTGGGCTGCTGACAATGGAACCCGTGGTGAAGAGAGTGAGGACAGTACTTTGCTCAAGGCCACCTCAGCAATCAATAAAAATCGTGGCATCATGATAAACAAGAAAGCATTGCTGCCACTATTATTTTTACCCGCTAACAAAAAATTTGGCCTGAAACTAATTATTCCATAAATTGTTTACCTGATCTAGATTTCAAATGATACGTTTGAATCAACTGACCTTAGGTGTCTTTTTGCCAAAGCAGTTCAGACAAAACGAGGAGGCGTATCCAACCATGACGAGTAAATGGAAGAGTTTACCTGCATGCTGTGCCCTCATTTCTGGCCTAAAGTAAACAAAACAGTAAACAGTATCTGTAATATTGAATAGAGAAACACACACACATGCCTCTCCTTATTTTTTCTGTCTTTGAACTACAATAAAAGTAACCACTGAAAATGACCCTTTTTACTGAGAAAACTGGATATTTATTCTTTGCTGCCATTTGATAACAAGTTTAGCTTGCATGACCAAAAAACACTGGCAGGCTTTAGAAACTCTAAAAGCACCTGCTTTGGTCTTTACTTGAAAAAGATTGCATGCTGAAAGATTTCAAACACCAAAAAACTGCCATTTACCTATTTTTAAAATAAGTGAAGACATAATGCCTCTCTAAAATGATGATCAAATTTGAGTAGTGCGTCTCATATTGATTACACTGTAAATAAATCATCCAGTTACCAATTAAAACGTTTGTTTAAGACACATGTAAGATCCTCTTACTCACCCTTTAATCAGTTAGAAGCTGCTTCTACGCTTCAAGCTCTCTGAGGTATTTGTAAGACAGCTAAAATCTGATTGTCTCAGAAATTTGCATTTAAAGAGGGCACACATTACTTCTGGTGCTTTTTATCTTGGAAATAATGTCCTAGCTAAAGACGGAGATAGCATAACTTCTTTTGAACTCATTGTCAGTTATAGCTGCTCACTTCTGATCCCTGATGTTAGGGTTCAAGGCTTATTTTGGTGTAGAAATAGAAATGCAGAAGTATTTAAAGGAACATTTTTATGAAGACAAGATATATAAGGAGGTGAGAGTTCGAAGAGTGAATGGAACCAGATAGCAGGCCATCACGAGGCAAAATGCCTCCCAAAGAAAATTGATTTACTTCAGATTTACTATTTTACCAACATCTCTTGGAACTTTACTGGGGATCAAATAAAATGGATGTACATAATCATGTTTGTCAACAGTGAACCAATTGACTGGTCAGAGCTCTTTTGGAGCCTGAGTCCTACAAAATATTGAGCAGGTGGTTTTAATGTTATATCTATGTATATGACAGTGTTAAGGTGTGTAGAGCTGTAGAGTGTTATTATGTAAATTTCTAGGTTCTCTAGAATCCCTTGTTATCTCAACTCAACATTATAATAGCCTGAGTGTTTCATGATGAATGACCATAAAAGGCAAAGTCGCAAGTGTAAAAACTACAGATGATACATCTTTTCTTGCACTCATACATCTCATTGAAAAACAGCAACAGGCTCTTTAGGTTCTTCAATACCATTATTCTTTAGCATCTGCAGCTGGATCCTGGATGTCCTGACTAGGAGACCACAGTCAGTCAGGATCAAAAGCAACATCCCCAGAACCACCACACTGAGCACAGGACCCCCCTCTGGTAAATCATTATTGTGCAACAATGCGCGGCTCAAACCACATCATCAGGTTCACTGATGACAAGGCCGTGATGGGTTTGATCAGTGGGAATGACAAGAAAAAAAGAGAGAGAAGGGGACAGCTAACAGAGTGGTGCAGAACCAACAACCTGTCTCTGAATGTGGACAAAACAAAACAGATGGCTGTTGACTTCAGGAGAGCACACTGTGATCACTCTCCACTGAACATCAATGGCTTCTCAGTGGAGATTATCCAGAGCACCCTCAACACCAGAACCCTCACCAAGACAGCATCTCCACTTCCTACATAGACTGAGGAGATCTCACCCCCTAATCCGAACCATGTTCTACAAAGAGACTACAGAGAGCAGCTCCATCTCAGCCTCTTTTGTGAATTGCAGTGCTTTGGACTACAAGACCCTGCAGATGTTAGTGAGGACAACTGAGAAGATCACTGGGGTCTCCCCTCTCTCTGACACACATTTACACCACATGCTGCATCTGCAAAATCTACCAGCACTGAGGATGACCCCATTCATTTGTGTTGATTTTTGCACAGTCTTTTTTATTTTTTATTCCTTACTTTATAAATGTTTGCACTTTTTACACATTTTGAGTGCAGGAGGATGGGCCAAATAATGACTTCAGCGAAATTGACTGAAAGCAAAGTTTCAAATGGTGTGAAAGAGGCTTATGGAAATTCTGCATTTATTTTAGAGTTTGGGGGCTAGAGGTGCAGGAGAAGATGTGTTTTGGGGTCTAGAGTTTGTAGATGTTGGGCGATAAGAAGCGAAGACTGATTTTACAAACCATTTATTCAGAAAATTATATACATTACAGAGGATTCTCAATTTCTAGTGTACAACAGTGTCAAGGCATGTAGGCTGGAATTATCTTGTTTAAGGTGACTATCTCCATATTAGAATATCTTGAGGCTCTTTGAATACTGAACTGCCATAAAAGTCAAAATCGTACCTGCACTGTCAAACCAAAAAAAAGTTTCTTTTCTCCAAAAACCTGGCTAATATTGTGTGTTTCCCCCTTGTCCCCCAAAACAATTCTGATGATTTAAAACATGGACTCCACAAGATGTCTGAGGGTGTGCTGTGGTATCTGCACCAACACCTTAGCAGCAGATTATTTAAGTCCTGAAAACTGCAAGATAAAGATCTTAGAGATTGTAAATACATCATGAACTTCAGCAATTTGTGCTACAGCAGCTCATGTGTGGGATCAGACCAGACAGGGCTGTCTTCACACCCCACATTCATCAATAAACCTTGGGCACCCAATTCTGCTTCCATGGAGGACTTTTGGTAGGTTCTGACCTCTAAACACCAGTATCCTCCCCACCCTTCTGCTTCCATCATTAGCAAGCAGCATAAATAAATACATTTATAAAATTGTTATTCTTGTTATTCATTCATTCATTTTCTGTAACTGCTTAATCCTAGAGCCTATCCCGGGGTCTACGTGCGCGAGGCACGGACTCACCCTGGATGGGTCACCAGCCCACCACAGAGCACACATAAACACAGACCATTCACTCACACACTCACACCTGTGGTCAATTTAGAATCCCCATTTCACCTGACACGCGTATCTTTGGACTATGGGAGAAACTGGAGACCCCGGAGGAAAACCACACAACCACGAGAACATGTAAACTCGGCACATACAAGTCCAGGACTTGGGGGAGTGAGGCAACAGTGCTACCCACTGTGCCACTGTTGGCCCCCTATCATTAGTGTTATTGTTGTCGGTTGTTGTTGTTGTTGTTGTTGTTGTTGTTGTTGTTGTTATTATTATTATTATTATTATTATTATTATTATTATTATTATTATTATTACATGACTTTTGATTAAATGATATTTAGTTTGGTCTACTACTACTAAAATAATCATCATCGTCGTCATCATCTTGTTGAAGTTTTTGAATGGAAGTGTTTATTATGGTGTTTGACCTGGCTGGCATGCCGTGTGCGCATGCGCAGGAGTGTGACTGTGCGGCCGGAGCTGTCAGTGCGCGCGCCCCGCGGGACTGTTTTGAATCACACTTCTAACAAAACAACAAGGAAAAGGGACAAAAAGACCAAAATGTCAGAAGAAACGGAAGTGCCGAAGACTTTGGAGACGGGGGGCGAGGAACAGAAGGTAAGTCAAGAAAGAAACAGATCTCAGACTGTGTTGCATTTTTTTCTTCCGTTAGCTTAAGCTAAGCTAATGTACCTCGCAGTAGCGTTAGCTTTTACTTAGTCTCTCCTCTTTACTTGTCTTTAAACTTACAAAACTTCTTGCCTTGTATATGAGGTATTAGACTTTTTGAAGTGTATGTTTAGCCTACGTCGTTGTTTGGACTAACATTACTACGTAGAAAAGGTATGTTTTGTTATAAAGGTATTAGCGGGTATGTACCAATTCGCTCTATGTTCCCTACGTAGTGGATTAAATTTGGATTTTCAGTTTTCTAAATTGTCTAAATGTACAAATGTCGTCTCCAACAGTGTTCAGAAGACGTGAGACACGATATAATCCAATAGTTGTCGTTTATTTCAGGTCACTCGTTTTCATCCCCTAGGTAGTGATCCAATACTTAGGGCAGTAGGCACCATAACGAGGTTTAGCCCTAGATGAATATAAATCGCAACAATAGGCAAAGGATAGGCTTGTATGTGGTTTTAACCAGTCCTGATGTGTCTTAGTGTTATTATTAGTGTTTTGTATACATTTTGTTACCCTAACTATTAGGCTAAATCAGCTAAATTAAGGTGAGAATCCCTGTTTAGCTTGATACGTTAGCCACGTTAGCTTATGTAAGCAACTCCTAGGCCCAAGAGGCTGCAAAATGTTCAGATATTGGTGATTTTAGCACATAGGAGAGCACGTAGGAGCACATAGGAGAACAGGATTCTTTCTATATGTGTTATTAATCACCCTATGTCCATGCAGTTATGATGAGTAATTGCATGAAATTAATCCTGCTGCTAATATGAGACAATGGTTTTCCTTTAAAACTGGACGCGATCAAATAGCCTACAAGATGCTGTGTTGGTCATTCTAGGCTTACATGTTTTTTTATTAAAAGGTTATTAAGTAAGAAACCCCGTCGCTTCAGTATTGTAACATGGCCTTGTCAGTGAAACATTTTACTTTATTGTTCTGCTTTGAGTAACACAAGCGATTTTACTTCCAAAGTATTCTAGAAGATGTTTTCAATAATGTACGTTCACATAAAGTATTGCAACTTTAATCAAATATTGATTTAAAGAATCATATTTAGAGTATTTATTTGTTCATTGTTTTATTTGTTTGTCTTATCAAATAATGTCTATTTTTTAATGTACCTTTTTGCCATGACATAACCATTGTTGTTGATGTGGCATTAAACTTCAACTACTATTACTACTATGAGTAATAGTGACCTATTTCTGTATTTCTGGACGGTGAGTCTGGATTTGCATGACTTTGTGTTGGCTGGTCAAGGGCTCAGACGCATTGGAAAACTAAACCACTGGTTTTCCAGAGTCAGATTTCCGCTTGGTTTTCTATGATTGGTTATTTTCAGCGAGTGTCCTCGACACTGATGCTGGGTAGTTGAGTCAGTCCGGCAGGCTGATCCTGCTGTATGTTGGCAAGCTGATGCCTAAGTAAAATTACTGAGTGTGTTTCCTTATTATAGCTGTCAGCCCCTCTCCTAAATGGAAATTCCACCTATTTTCCCCCACTTCAGCCACGGAAATGAGAGCAACTGGGTTCGGTGTGAAATGGTTCATTGTTCATTGTGATTTACAGTGCTGGTGAATAGAACCAGATGTTTCCAGCACAAATGCTGCCATTTTATTCATTATAGACCCCCAGTGCAGCCCTACAAGTGTTTATAGGGAATGCTAATAAAATAGTAAATCTGAACTAAACCATTTTTTATTGAAGAACATTTTGCCACACATCACCCTTCATGTACCTATTCACTATAAATGTTCATTTTAGGACCGAAAGCTTCATAACCATTTTGGGGAACATGTTTCTGAGAGAGAGCTTTTAGCTTTTAGGCAGGCGTCTGGTTCTTTTCTCTGACAAGTAAATTCAGAATAAAGTCACCAGTCTAATTAGATTTAAAAAGTGGAAAAAACTTTAAATACATATGCTCTATCATTTATTTTTTATAACACACAACATTGTTACACATTTAGGATGTGGAAAGTAAGGTGATCTGTCCAGAGAGGGCTGAAGAGGCCAAACTCAAGGCTAAGTACCCACACCTGAGTGGAAAAGCTGGAGGGTCCGATCTGCTCAGGAAAAGACTGCAGAAGGGGGTAGGTCTCTCTCTCTCTCTCTCTCTCTCTCTCTCTCTCGCGCTCTTGCTCTCTCTCTCTCTCTCTCGCTCTTGCTCTCTCTCTCTCTCTCTCTCTCTCTCATCTATGTATATGTGTATATGTATGTTGTCATGGTACTTACTACCTCATGTAATCCCCTTAAGGTACTGATTGATTAATTTCAGTAATTCCAAGTGACAAAATATTTAGTGTACATAGAAACATGGATACACAGTAACATAGAAAGGCTTTATTAAACCCCAGAGAGAAATGAAATCGTCATAGCAGCCAAATACAAGAGACAGCAGATACAATTAAGTCCCAGTTTTAAAGCTGTCCTGATATATTTAGTGGTTATGAAGGTTAATGAAAGTAATGAAAGGCTGATAAAGGTGTTGTGTAGCCACTTTACATAAACTTCAACACTTAAAAGCATCTGTGAGCCAATACGTATGCTTGTTCAAAATGTTGCTGATTGGCTGCCTAAATTGCATTCTGCATTCATGTTATTTAACATCTGCGCTTATTGAATAGTCTGTCAGTTATTTACTCACTGGCCACTTTATTAGCTACACCTGTTCGGTTGCTTGCTAACACAAATGGCTTATCAGCCAATCACATGGCAGCAACTCAGTGCATTTAGGCTTCTAGACATGGTGAAGACAAGTTCAAACCGCGCATCAGAACAGGGAGGAAAGGGGATTTAAGTGACTTTGAACGCGGCATGGTTGGTGCCAGAAGGGCTGGTTTCACTATTTCAGAAACAGCCTTTCTACTGGAATTTTCACGCACAACCATCTCTAGGGTTTACAGAGAATGGTCCGAAAAAGAGAAAATATCCGGTGAGCGGGGGGTGCGTGGACGAAAATGCTTTGTTGACGTCAGAGGAGAATTTGCAGACTGGTTTGAGATAACTACTCAGCCAAGGTATGCAGAATACCATCTCTGAATGCACAACACGTCAAACCTTGAAGCAGATGGGCTACAGCGGCAGAAGACCACACCTGGTGCCACTCCTGTCAGCTAAGAACAGGAAACAATTTGTACAAGCTCACTGAAATTGGACAATGCAAGATTGGGAAAACAAAGATTGGGTGCCTAATTATAAAAGACTGAGGTATCGATAAGCTCTGACGTTAACGGTTCTGCTGTCGGTGCAGGAGAATTTTGAAAAATAAATTTATTATTTATTATTGTTAATGTAAACTTGAGGAAATTAACAACATTCAGACAAATTGCTAGTTCACAAATTAGTTCTTTTATTACAAAGAGAGTGTGGTGGTTACATAAAACAAAAACATTAGCACTGTTCCAACAGACTGGCCACGTAATTCATCGGGTTAGCTCTCACTCAGTCATACATAAGCGTTTCACACACTGAACGTGTTTCTCACAAACACACGTGTTCAATTCATAGTGGAAAATACATTACTTCATATTCTGTGACACTGCAAATGTATCAGAAAACTGTACACACTTCAAACGTATGTCAGTATGACTTTGTCAAAACAAAAAGAGACAAAGAAAAAGAAATCAAAGTTAGTCTGCCTGGGCCACACCAACTATGGACCACTCAAGCGCTCACTAAAAAGAAACCGTATAAACTAAACCCCAAAGAGCAGCGGCAAACTATACCACGACAATTTACCAGGACAAAGTGCAAATCATCTTAAACTGGTTTCTTAAACATGACAATGAGTTCACTCTACTCCAGTGGCCTCCGCAGTCACCAGGTCTCAGATCTTTTTCCAACACTTTGTTGAATCTGTGCCACAAAGAATTAAGGCAGTTCTGAAGGAAAAGGGGTTCCAACCGGTGCTAGCAAGGTGTACCTAATTGGGGGCAGTGAGTGTAATTATTAAATATATAAGGTGTGTAGTGATGGTCAACTTACGATACAGTTCGACTTTTTACTCACCATATTTTTTAATCAAAGTGAGACTAAAAATGATTCAGTTTTCTCACCATTTTTGCATAAAATTTGAATGAACTGTGTTTGTTCATTTCAAACTCCATATACTAATGAGTTTAGAGTGTATGAGGTGAAGGTGCTGGTTTAACACTATAAACAATGCAGTTAGATTAAATATCTTTTTGTGTGTGCACGTGTATGTGTGTGTGTGTGTGTGTAAAGTGCTGTGAAAAGGTTTGCCCCTTGCTGATTTATTTTTTTGCATTTGTCACACTTAATTGTGTCAGCTTATCAAACAGATTTAAATACTAGACAAATATAACCCAAGTAAACACAAAATGTTGTTTTTAAGTGATGATTTTAGTAGGTTTGGATAGTCTTTTCCTTAATAAATACAATCATCTTAAAAACTGCATTGTGTGTTTACTTAGGTTTGTCTTTGCCTAATATCTAAATTTCTTTGATAATCTGAAACAGTATGACAAACATGCAAAAAAAAAAAAAAGAAATTAGGAAGTACTTTTTCACAGCACTGTATGTATGTATATGTGTGTGTTTACATATATATACTGAAATGATTGATGTCAGTGCCATTATCGATTCTTCTTATCGATGCAATTCCTTATTGATTCCATTATCGATTCCTAAACAGTATAAAAACAGGAAGCTTGCACTGAAGCGCTGAGAATCGAACACGTGGCATTCTTGAATTGTAATGCTGTGTTGAGACCTTATGTTTTAATATGTTGCTGGTGTTACCCTTGCAAGTTAAAACGGCACTGCACTGGTTTCAATCGCAGCTGTGGTTTTTTTTTTGTTGTAAAATGCAACCCCGCCGTGAACCGCTTTCTCCGCTCCATGATAATTTGCGTCACGGAGCGTGACGCAATTGCGCACAATGCAGGAATAAGTCTGAAAGAATCGGCAGAGGAACCGATAACGCCGGAGGTAAACGATTTCAGTGCTTCGCCAAATTAAAATTGCTTCAAAATCGGATCCAGGTTTCGATTCCCACCCGTGTGTGTGCGTGCGTGCGTGCGTGCGTGCGTGCGCGCGCGTGCGTGTGGATACGATACAAAATTCGCGACACTTAGGTCCTCGAACTTGTCTCGCGGTTTGAGGGGGGGTGCATCGCGACACACCCCTTCCAACTCCTTCCCATATACAGTTCCTGCCCAGTAACAGACGTTTTTCGCTGTAATTTTCATGTCAGGATTTTCATGTCAATTTATTTTCTTTAACCAATAGCTGAGGGTCTTAGCATTTCAAAGAGCCCTCCCACAAGTTTACAAACATACAAGCACGGACGGACTCTTTGTTTGCTGAATTGATTCGCTGTGAGTACATGTAAGTTATGAGACTGGGCTTAAAAGTGTCTATAAGCTGGCTGGGTTGTGATAAACTGCGTTTTAGTTTCTGTGTAATTGTTTTATTGTGTTTCAAGCGAGATTTGTGGCTCGGGGCGGAGCGTTTTTTTGTTTGAACGGAGCGGTGAACTGAGAGAGACGAGTCGACTCCTCCAACTCAACTCCTCGTGCGGTTCATGCATTATATATGTAAATAGTAAGTACACAATTGTAATATTTTCTTCCTAAGCCTAACACCAAGGCTAACTTTTGCTTTAAACTGAAAAATCTAATGCAACATTTCCTTTTTCCTCTGGTTTCTCCCTAACACACCGCGCACACACATTCCCTAACACACCACACACAAGCTCACACACACGCCCCCATAATCTCTCATGCTTTTCTCACCCTCTGTAGCACTGTGTCAATTAGAGCCTGCAGACAGCATTCTGTGCTATTTAACTTGACTTTGTTGAGGCCCCTCTACTCACTTCAGCCAAATTACAAGCCGTTTACACGCTGATAGCTTCTGTTACCCAGCTCTGTTCTTTTTGTCACACACAAATACTAAGATGGCGCGCATTTGACTGACAGCAGATGTTTCAGAGTTGCTACAAAGAAGAGGAATTACCGGATGTTTTGGAGAAGGTCACAGACTTTTTGACAGTCTTTTTAACTCCACCTGTAGATAAAACACAAGGGTCACAGAGGTCAACTACAAGAGACTGTTCAATGACGACTACAGTTTTTCAGAGACGATTTAGTTAGAAATCCCCTACTACAATTTGGTGTGATTTTATGATCCAAAAAAACAATCCAAATTCTTTTTTAGATGATCGTTTCGGAACCACTCTTTATTCATTTGATTGAATTAGGCTGTTTTTGTTATTGTGTGTCTAGGACTGACCTCAAACCCAATGCCAGGGACAATGTGATGTTAAAAAAACAGGAAAAAATGTAGTGGAGCAAGCTTTTATGTCTCGTTAGGGATACATTGCTAAAGGTTGAATGGACAGTCATATATAAATGCTTTTATGATAATACAACCATGATATTTTTATGATTGGGCTGTTTTGGCAGCTAGGTTTTCTCTTCTTTAAGCGAATGAATGGAAGGGTACATGTCTCAAAATATGAATCATAATGACTTTAAAGGGACTAAAACGTTGTAATAGCTATTCAAAATTAATAAAAACTTCTCACTTGTTGCCTTGCCAACTGATGGACTCTGTTCTGGCTGCTCCTTCTTTCTTTGCAGGCTTTGGGGCGTGTCTTCAGCGAACTCCTCCTCTGGCAGCTGATTGGCTGATTCTGAATTAGTGGCGGTTGGTGCTTCTGTGGGCTCCGGCTCAGCTAAAGTGCCATTGGACAACACCTGCGGCTGTTCCACCTGCATTTGCGTGAGCGGTGTGAGGAAGTTGTACTCCAGCGAGAGATTTGTGGCCTGTTGTGTGAATTTCTCCCTCTCACTGCTCGTCTGGCTCCGCAGTCGTCCTTTAAGGCCATCCTTTACACTCAGAAAACCCCACAGACGCTCAACATATCCATCTGCATCGGGCCCGACCTCAGCCTCTGCCAGCCGCTGCTTCGTCTCCTGCTCACGCTGACTCAGCAGCACGTCCGACTCCAGTCGCAGGCTGTGGTCACTGTTGCTAGCCGTCACCTGCACGTGGAAAGAATCTGAGCTGTGATTGGTCAGTCTGCCTGCCACCACGATCTCAGAGCCATTAAAATAGTTGGAGAAGTATTGCTGCGTGACATATTCAACCGCATCTTCTGGGTAATCCACACGGATGTCTGACAGAAGAGGGGTGCCAATCTCATCGTAGAAGCTACAGAGAGAGATGGAAAGAGAAAGAAAGAGAACATGGCAGTTTATTAAAGAGCGGCATGACTACAAGTTATAATATTCACCATATAATAATAAAGGGAAGGTAAATGGAAAAATGATCAGATGATTAAATATAAACAACTTTCCTTGTAATCAATCAGCCAACAAGTTTGTTTCTTTAGTTTGACTCTGAAGCTAACAAGTATTAGACGCTTATACCTCACCAAAGAGTATCATGCAGACAGCAAGACTAAATTATCTCACACTTGATTCTGAGTCGATTTTTTAAGGCTCAGGTTTGCCTATGCGCTTTCTGATTCCGTATGTTTGTCACGTACACAGTTATGCAAGTACAGTGGGCAGTGAAATGTGCTCCTGAAACATCTGTGTGATTATGCAATACAGTTAAAATAAAGAAAAAATTAAAGGCTGGTATTAAAAAATATGTCAAACATTCATTTTCTGTAATTACTTAATCCTTACTAGGGTCACAGGTACCCAGAGCCTATCCCAGGGTCAATGGGTAATAGCCCACTGCAGGGCACCCATACACAATTCACTCACTCACACTTACGGTCAATTTAGACTCCCCAATTCACCTGACACGCATGTCTTTGGGCTGTGGGAGAAACCAGAGACCCCGGAGGAAACCACCAGGAGAACATACAAACTCCACACACACACACACACACACACAAGGCCAGGACCCGTATCCAAACCCCCAAACCATGGGGGTGTGAGGCAACAATGCTACCCGCCGCACCACAGTGGGGCCCATATTAGACATACATTTTCAAATAAATAAGCAAATATAAAAAATCTTAACAGCTAAAATCAGCTAAATTATGACTTTTGTCTATTAATTTCTCGATGTGCAAAGATAACAATATGTTATAGAGTGTCAAGAAAGCACACCAGCAAAACTTCTCTGTGTGGAGAACTGCAAATGAGCAGACTGATTACATTTGGAAGTAGGAAACCTATATAAAGGTGGATAAACTATTTTTGACAAGCTAAACTTTAATAAGGTGAGAGCCTGTTGGTAAAAAACAGGCATAGAAAGGAATTCAAAGACATAAAGGAAAAAGGCCGTGACCTTCAAATCTCTCTTCCTTAGTGCTGTCTTCTGGCTTTTTTTCAGTCAGTGTCATGTGACTAATTACTCATGTCACAGATTGTGTGAATTCATATACTTAAGCTTGTTTAGGTCCTTACGATTGAACCCCTCGACCTTCACTCTACTATGACCCTTTGTTAAGAAACCCCCTGAAAAGATCTGGACCAATCCTGAGACTTTTTATGCTTGACCTCTGACCTTGAGATATGCAGCAGTTTAATTTGCTCATGGGTAAACAGGAGGACACACACTTCAAACACACCACTAAAATGACTGAAAAACAATTAACCCAACTCTCCCTCTCTCTTTCCTCTCTCTGGAATTTATTTGTCTCTTAATTCTTTCTTTCTTTCTTTTTTCTTGTCCTTTTGTAATGTCCTTATTTCTGTTTTTGGGAGTGCCTTTGCTCTCTCTCACTCTCTCTTCCCCTCTGTCAGCCCTTTTCACATACACACGCACACACACACACACACACACACACACACACACACACACACACACACACACACACACACACACACACACACACAGAGTTCTCACTGTTTAGATCACTTAGTGTAGTCACTGGGTGGGGAGTCCTCTTGTGGAGTTCAGAAAGTTCAGCATGCTTTGTAGGTATCACCCAAATTACACACACAACACACACACACACACACACACACATGTGCACTTGCACAGACATTCAGTACTGCATGTAAGCATTATGGGCTTTACAAAGACACGTAGACTTCATTGAGAAGAAGCAGGACAGAGCCAGGTCAAAAGGAAACTGAACGTGACATTTCTGAGATATTGCGTTTGGTCACCTCAGTGAAAACAACAGGACTTGAGTGCATATGGTTTATATCAGCACTGTCATATTAAAACCTGTCTTTTTATTTCTGTTTCTTATTTGTTTTTACACCGCTGAGAACCCCTGCTGCCCTTTCCATTGTGTGAACATTTCATGATTCATGGACCAAAAGAAATGGTTAAAAAAAGAACTTTACGTATGCAAGGTGGACCAGCAGATTAGATGTGTTTGTTAAAGTGGACAGAAAGTGGACAGTGTTTTAAAACAACAGCAACACTGTACAAAATCAGGACCTTGTTTTTCTTCGCTTTTGCTATTAAGATCGGATACCTCTTTTTCTGAAAATTCACAAAATTTCACAATTACACACACGCACACACATACACACACAGCCTCCTCACCCTTTCAGCATGGCACTTGCATCAGCCTCCTCTGGAATTCTCCTCATAGTG
The DNA here is from genome assembly GCA_037974405.1 of Brachyalestes nurse. Lineage (NCBI taxonomy): Eukaryota > Metazoa > Chordata > Actinopteri > Characiformes > Alestidae > Brachyalestes > Brachyalestes nurse. Next base: position 1,811 of record JBBPCY010113518.1, on the reverse strand, counting down.
CCGCAGTTATCAAGAGCCATTCGCTCCAGAAGTCTGTAGTCTACATCATTACCCATGCCGATGGTGAAGATGCAGAATTTCTCCTGCACAGCTGTTTTTGTGTTGCTGAGGATGCTGGGGGTCAGTCGCTCACCCACTGTGGGCCGCCCATCTGTCAGGAAGATTATGAGGGACACGCTGTTGTGAGTGGACTCTTTTTGATTTGACAGAAAATCGCGCAGCAGTGAGGAGCCGGTCTGGATGGCATTGTTGATATCTGTACCTGCGAGTGAAGGAAGACAAGAGAAGGAATTATAAACAATAATGTTAACAATAACGTATTAGAAAGTGTTTGTACAGCATGCAAAGGTGTTTTTCAGATAGTAAAAAATAATCTGAAATATGTTGGTAATGCATTTAAAGTATTTACACAACTTCCCACCCTTTCTCTCTTCGATTTAGCTCTGTTTCTCATACTGTATGGCACACTCTGTCATATTACATTCCCTATTAAACCAGTTGTATAGACAAGAGAATATCATACACTGTCAGAAACCACATGCAGTATACAGGTCTATGTGAAACAAAAACAAAACACAAAAAACTTTGTAAATTCAAAACAGGCTGTAGTTTAATTTCCTTACATAAACCATATGGAAATAAATGCTATGATTGCATTTGCTATGAAATTTTAACAGCGTTTACATTATATAAGTAGTTCATTTTTATTTTTAAATGCATGAAATTTTTTTTCATGATGGGCTTTTCAACAACTCAGCTTCTGTTTGCAATGATTTAGGCATGCATTTAGGACAATAGTAACTGGTAAAAAAAGTTTTTTCACTTGTTATTTTAACCTCACAGATTCAATGCTAAAGGTAAAGAAGCCTCCCACTGCATTTGAGCAAAAGCAGAAAATTGATTACACTCAGAGTAAGGAAAGGGAGAAAGAGAAAGACAGAGAGAGAAACAGACAGGTAAGGCGTGGTACCTCCAGTGGGTGAGATCATGTAGATAAACTTCTTGGCGTCTCGCACACTGTTGGGTGTGACAGGCACTAGCTGGCCTGGCTGCCAGACTCGTATTCGGTTAGAGAAACTTACAAAGTTGAACCAATCATGCGGCCGCAAGTCCCTCAGGATGGTAAACAGAGCATCTTTAGTCTGTAAGAGCAAAGTAAAGAGTAAAAAAACCTTAAAATAACAAAACTATTTCAAATAGGTTTTGTTATTTTGGTTCACAACAGTGTTCATCGAAGTCCCCTCCTCCCTTCTTTCATTTTGTACGGGAGCTTTGAAGCGAATAGAATCAACAAATAAAGAAGCTCATAACCTGCATATTAACTTTGACCAGCTGCATTCCTAAATCACCACACACTCACCACTAACCTCCAACCAGGTTAATCTCAGTAATCTATAACAGATTTGCTTATGTGCTGACACTGTAGGACACATTTATCACTGTAGGACACATTTATGTAGGACACAGTTATGTGTATGATATGAAAAATGTCACAACATGTAACCAAAACATGTCTGAACTACATCCGAAATTTGCTCTGTATTCTTTACTTAGCATGCTGCCAAATTTCCATTACTTATTAGCCTTACTAAGCTCCAGTGCAAATCTAAAGAAGCAAACCTCATGTGTCAAACATCTCTGGGTTGTGTGACAGCACTGTAAACTGTGTACACTTGAGTTTGTCCCTTTAAGCACATGTAACTGAAAAAAGGAGAAAATGCAGAGGAATGTGCATGTGCGCGTGCACTCACACACACACACACACACACACACACACACCCACACACACAGGCTAACTACTGCTAATTGCA